>JAVQJG010041086.1:0-12277 GCA_036024015.1 Craterocephalus amniculus | reverse complement strand
CCCCCTCTCCGCACCTCGTCGTCGGCCCTTTATGGGCTTTCCGGCAGTCACGAGACTCGTGACGGTGCCAAGATGGCGGAGGAAGGAACCGCCCAATGAGCTTCTTTTCAGCTCATCAGAATCCTGTGGGTCATGTGGTTTCAGGCTTTGTCCATTATTTTTACAGTCTATGGCTGTCACTGAAGAAGGCTAAAACGCTAGTAAAAAGAAAAAAAAACACAATCTGGCAACTAGAGGCAGCTGCCAGTCCGTTCAAATACACACAAAGGAGGGAGGCACACAGGTGAAAGACGTGAGGAATCAGGAGGTAGGGAGGAGGAGATGACACACGAGGGGAGGGGCAAACGAGCCAACAGAAACCTGACAAGATCCAGATCACCCCCAAAATCTGATCACGCATTCCTTTATTCCATTTCTGAAATTTCCAGAAAATTAAATCAAAATCTTTACATAACTTTTTTCATGACAGACAAATCAACGGCACCAAAAACATTTTAGGATAACAGAACAACATGGGACAAAAGAAGAAAATATTACATAAGAAGCTTTGGTGTGTTTTTCTTTATCATGGCCAAGGTCGAAATGATTCCACTTGGTTTCATTTCACATTACAGTGAGATCTTGTTATCAAGATCCCTGATAAAATGGGCTTCTTACATTGTCCTCATCTGGTTATTTTTCTGCAGAATCTCCCAATTCTTTCTCTTTGACCATTTTCGCTGCTGTTCCTCTGAGGCTCTATAAGTCCGAGGGAAGCAGAAACAAAAGCAGTTTACAATAAGCTGTTGAACAATATTGTTTAAATCTTTTTTATTAATCATCTATGTTGATAGAGACACGACAAAGTTATATTCAGGGTTTCTTGGACACTTTCCTGAAAAAGTATTCTAATTATTCTAAAGAACATAAAGCTTTATGGTTAAATTCCTAGTAATTCAATGCCTTTGACTTGTCTGTCAAACTAATTAGCTTGGCTTTTATAAATTACAGGACTCCTACTTCACTTGTGCTTTAAATGTCTGAGTTACCTGATCAAAGCCTCAGACTTTTCCCACTTTGTGCGTTATTGAAATTATTATTGTACAAATTAAACCCAAAACATACATGAAATATTTAAAACTAACTTTTAAGCTTTTTAAATCATTTTCATTGTTTCCTTTTATTTTCATTTCTGAGCATTTATTTATTCAGGCTATCTTCCAACTCAGTGTGTGCTTGTATTGGATGTTACCTTGTGTTTTTCTGAGCGAGGAAACCATTGAAACACACTGTCTAAACAGAAATGAAAGGCTGACTGTTTTCACATCTATACATGCCTGCACTCCCCCGTGTATCACTCAGTATAACGTATGATGTAAATCTCTGAGTGCTCTGAACTGACCCAGTACATTTTCGATTCTTATCATGCAGCAGAGCTGCCTATGTTGAGGTTCATTTATGTCACTCCTCCCACTGACCCTATGCAAATCCGATTTCCCTCAGTATATGTGACAGCTCTGTGGCACCATTACTAATTTATATGGGAGCCAAAGGAGCACATTACCTGGTGCCTTATGCATTCATTCATTTCCATTTTCCTTTATTTAACCAGGCAAAATATATATCACGATGCACTTTGTCCTTCTAAGGTCCAAAGTCATTAAGAGAATGTGCCCAGTCATACTTGACGAGTCTGGCAGAGGATCTGCGTCTGTGCATGAGGTTTACTTTGAGGGATATTTTTGTACATATTCACGCTCAGTGAGCATGCAACAAAACATCTGTGTTTTCAGTTGTCATAAAACTATTTTAACACTCGTGTCATCAGTGATGATTTCTCACCTGATAATCCTGTCAGCTTCTCAACTTGACACTGTGCTGCTGGAACCTTATTGCTCTCGCTCTCTCATGTGAATATGATGTTATGCCTTCAAGTCTTCTTCCTCTCTGTCTTCCTGCATGGTGTTCTGAAATGTTGTTGTACCAAGACGGCCTACTGTTTATTATTAAGATTGATTTTATTCCTATTTGACCATACCATACCATGGCATTGTGGTCTCCAGGGTGCTTGGCCAAGGCTCTGGGGGGAGGCCCCCACCACCATAGCTTCAGTATCCTAGTGACATAAACTTTTATCCAGGTTCACAGATCAACAGTAACAGATCAAAATGCTTATGGGAAATCCTTATTCAGCAGGAATTGAAGCTTTTGTGGTCTCTAACTTTGAGCTCTGTGCTTTACTGCCTATGTTATGTTAACATGCAGACAGTATGGTTGGGATGTTCAGCTTTGTTGGTATGTTAAAGTTCACCATGAGTGAATCTGTAATTGGTAAGTAATTGGTGAGTAATCTATGTTTCACTGGAAGTAGAGCTGATGCTAGATGAGACTTTGATAACTGGTGTTGGAACTTAATTCTGTCACTTCTTATTTATGGATGCAAATGTTTTAATTCAGTCCAAATCATTTGTCCAGTGTGGTATCCTTCTGTGAATATAACATCATATACGTGGAAAGTCCAGATTGTTTCATTTTCAGATTAAAGTATATGCCAGTGAATGCAACAGGGCTTGTACTGGAAGTGCAGAATTTTCTGGCTTTGGATTAATGGAAATGTGTCTGTAATTAATAGTAAAATGTACCGGCAGCCGTCTGCCAGGAAATTCTCAGTTCTTTCAAAGACATTTTTCTAAAGAGTGCACAAACAGTAAAAGTAAGACATGCTTTATGATTTTGGCAGCTAGCTCGGAGACTTTTTCATCATAAAGTGATGAGACAGATATCTTTGTAATCATCAGCATCTCTGCCTTTACGTGAAGCCTTGGTTGTGTGGTTTGCTTGAAGTGGAGACATTAGAAGTTCTAAGGAAGACAGCGCCGTTTTCATGTTTCAGTCACATGGTTGCTGGAGGTATGAATTGTATTTAATTTGGATGCCAATACTTGGTAGAGTCTATTCGCTAAGTCTCTGCGATGGACTTGTGACTGACCAGGATGTCCCGGTGACTTTCCCGGTGTCATATGGCCCCCATGTTCCATAACTGGCCACAGCAGGTTTGTGTTCAGCTGTTAAATCCATAACTCTTCACCTAAAGTGTTAGTATGTTTCACTCTGCTAGATGTAAGACGTCTTATCAACTTTTGTTATATCATAAAAAGCTTTTTGACAAGTTACCATGGTGATGCCGCTGTTGTGTAACCAGGCTTCAGGATGATGTGCAGCTTATTACACAGACACATCAGGATGACAGCTGTTTTGGCAGATTCAATCAAGACAACAGCCATAACAGCACAAGCAATAAGAGAGAACACAACAAGACTAGAAGAAGATTTTACTGGAACAGACAAAGAATCTGTCAGATTTGCAGCAGACAACAATAATAGCCATGTAATAATGATTTTTGCACAAATGGAGCCTCAGAATCTTGTGTGTGGGCATTTTTTAATAAGGAAGAGTGAAAGACAGTCATGTAACTGAGAGGTTAAATTATATTAATTGCCTTTTTTTTACACAATGTGAAATTTTTCGTCCATTCCAACTCTAACTGTGTAAAAGCTTTTTGTCGCCACAATGATTGACAGCTGACAGAAAAATACAGATTTTGGAGAGGGTCGACATGCAGTTGAGAGGGACAGCCAACACTAAATGTGGATTTGGTTGCTAAAGGAAATGTCTTGTGCTTAGTGCTCACAGAGGGGAATCAGCTTAAGTTTGCACTTTACCAGCTGTGCCTGCTTTATGATGCAAGCTTCACTTTGACATCAGGCTTTATATGATAATGTTGAGGAATTTTAAGTGTGTCCCAAGTCAAAGACAACACATTTCCAGAGCATACTTTAGATTTATAGACCTTCTCTTAGTAATACAAATGTATTAAATGTCCCTGTCACTTGATTTATTTATTCTTTTTGGACAAAAATAAAATGTCACGCTAGGAGAGAGAAAATGTAATAATATCAGAGCGCGGTAGACATTTCTATGCTGTTTTCCATCTATCAAGTCATTTAATGTCATGTAAACACTTATGGACTGTGTTGCATGTTGCACTGGAAGGATGTGGTGGAAATAACACATAATTAGTAGAAAAAATTCAACATCGTAAAACTTGAACATTTGACTTTTACCTATATCCATATCCTTGCAGTGACAGATATCTGCCTCTGTGGCCAATCTCTGATTTTGCACAGCCCACATGTGTTGTAATTTGGTATGTAAATCAGTTGTTGTCAATATTTATTTACAAACAGAACAAAATTAAATCATTTTCATATTAAGCTTAAAGTTTTAACTCAAAAATAAGTGATGATCCAAAGGTGTTAAAGTCATCATGCATTTCTGGAAATGTGATGTTTTTCTTGTTGAAGTCATAATAATTATCAAGTTTCTAGACTACATCCGTCTAGCTCTGAGGTCTTTACAATGGATTCCTGTCCATCAGCGGATGGACTTTAAAGCTCTGCTGCTGGTCTATAAAGCTATGAATGGATTAGGACCAAAAAACATCAGTGACCTTTTGACCCATGAACCTGCCAGACCCATCAGGTCATCTGGATCTGGTCTCTTATTAGCTTCACATATCTGAAACAAACTCACAGAAAGCCTGAGATCAGCTGAAACACTCAGTTGTTGTTTTAATGTCTCTGTAAAGCCTGTTGTTGAAGTGCGCGATACAAATGAGCCAACTTTGCCTTGTTGCTGCTTTAGTTAAAAGTTGACATTTGTTTTATCATTTTATAAGAATGTAACACATGAACAGTGTAAATACACACACAATGTAAAAAGTCCCAGCAGGAATAAATATATGACCAAAACAAATTTGGCATATCAGAAGTAATTTAATAATCTTTCATATTTTCCTTTACCAGGAAAAAAGAAATAGAGTTGAGTAGGATAAACATACACTTACATTTCTCACTGCTATTACTAATACAGTTAATTTGTGACACTATTTTACTGTATATTGACCACATCATGTACTCTGTTATCTATATATTCATTTCATTTATTTATTTCCATATCCCCTTAATTTACCAGCCAAGGCCTTATTTTATTTTATTCATTTAACCTTTATCCATACAAGTGTTCCCAATCGAGACATGCGTGTCTCGATGGGAACAGTTGCCTCGAGACAGATCTGTTTTCAAGAAGCAAAGGAACATGTAGTTCCAGTCTGAGATCAAGGCAGCAGCAGCACAGTTAAAAATATATAAACACACAAACAACACACACACTAAGTGACTAAGGTGTTAAAATCAAATCAAGATCTCCAAATCAAGCAGAACATCTACAAAGAGATATAACTACATCCAGGACTTTATGAAAAGCATCCAATGAGACCGTGTCATGAAGTGGGAGCCTTCTTATCCATCTCAGTACACATGTAAGTTTTATATGTGTGCTTTGAATTATTTTTTGTACTGTTTATGATGTATTTCTGTGGATATTTTTCTCAGAGATAAATGCAAATGTAAACAGTTCCTTTTCAATAAACTATGGAAACTAAAAGATAAATAAATACAGTAATATCAAATAAAATCTTTCCTTTAAAGATAAATTCGTTATTTGGTATCATTTTCAGGTATAATGATTTATATGTTTTTACTGATATATAACTCAAGAGAAGAGTGTTTTCATCAGGCGTCTCCATTAGACACAATAAATCTCTTGCTTTGAGCTTATCAGGACCTCTGTTTAGTGAAGTCCTTTATCCCAGCTACTCTCTATGAATGCACCTTTATACCTTTACAATTTCATTATTCAATTTCAATTCCAAACATTTCTTTATCTCTGGTCATGCACGTGCCATGCATCCCCTAATGCATCTTTCCTTTCCGTTCCCTTAACCTCAGGCAAACAGGCTAAATTTTGGCAAAACTACAACTCAGTCCAGGGACTGTTGTTTGAATGTTTGTTAAGATACATTATATCTTTTTAAAGATAAACTTTTCAATTTTGAGTCGTATTTGCCTCCTTTACAAGCCACTCTTTTTGATATATCAATGATCCACGTTGCCTTGATGTGACATGTGTGTCTTATCATGCGAGTCCAATATCCTACACATTCCATTCACATAAACGCATCTCAGATCAGAAATTATTGTTTGGAAACAAATACTGTTAGTTCTGTCCAAAGTGTTAACAAAATGTTGTACTTCTGTTGCTCGGGTTCGTTTTAGTTTTATTTAGATTTAATAAATAAATCCTAAATTTCTGTTTTTCTCCTGTATTTCTTGAAAAAGTTATATAGTAATAATTTATACAGATACATAGTTTTCATTATTATTTGAGAGGTTTTGCATTAAAATGTTTTTTTTTCCCTCGGAGTAGAGTTGTATTGCATTGAGGTTTATTATCTCCTGCTTTATGCCACTATGTTTTATATGTTTTATCCAAAATAGTGATCTGTCAAAGCATTTTTGGGACATAACCATGACGACACAAGCAAAATTAAATCATAACCAATACTTCAGAACGATTCCCTCCAACAAAGAATATATTAGTGGAGAGTTTAAGTTAGAATTATTCTGATCCATATCTTCCATTATAATAGCTACTACTGGTTTTTTGCTTTGTAATGATAAAAAAAGTTTACACTGTTTTAATAAAAAAAAATGAATGCAAAGCTAAGAATGAGCCTGTCTTTCAAATGCCTTTTTAAAAGGAATGGGTCCTCCAGCTCCACCATAAATCCCACCTCTGCAACATATCAAAACACTTCCGCTTCATAGGATCAAGGCAGGATCCAGGAAACTGGCTCGAGGATAACATCACTGAATGTTTTTGTTTTAATTGCTTTTCTTTCTACTTGTCTTGTCCACAACAGTACATGCATGTTTGACGTAAGACCTCAGTTGGTGTGATCATGTGACTGTTGGCATGCTAATCCTCACAACACTTTTTATTTATGAGGTAGATACAGAATCAAGCAGATGAGCTCAAGCAGGCACATCGCTGAGTTGAGCTTTTTTCATCTTTTTTCGCATAGTTGCAATCTACAAAGCAAAGAGTTTTTTTGTTGTGACAGTATTTTTTTCGTGCAAAACCACATCAAAATCGGTTTAAAATACAAAATGTACTGAATTGATATAAACAGAAAAACTGCCACTGCCAGTTATCCTAGATCTCTCATCTTTGATAGACCTTATCTGAAAATGTTGGTGTTCTGTCCTTCCTTAAACTTGTCACCTGCACTTGTTTTACAAAAGCACAGTTTCCCTGAAATCAGAACACTTGCCCTTTTAAGGAAAAGAAACTCAGAGCTTCACAGCAGCAGATGTGGAGCTACTGCAAAAATGCATTAAGTTCTTTCTCCACAGCTGGTTTACAGCACCAGAGAGGGATGTGACCAAGTCTCAAATATCATATTAAAAGGCATCTGTTTCGGTGATGATTGGAACTTGCCTTAAAAACACCAGCGACTTCATGAGTGCTAGGAAACACTGATAGCCTGCTGGTAGAGAAAATTGCCAATTACAGAGACATTTATTGAATGTGGAAAAGGTCTTAGAAGAAGGACTTTTCCAGTAGAGGATTGGATTCAGGGGCTTTTCTGCTCTGATGTCAGTCTGACAACTCTTGATTTTGCTGGCATTCGAGGAGAGAGAAGCAGAGTTATCAGCACTGTTAGAGGAGCAGAGCCTTTAAAATTGCTCTGCAACAAGGTACAATACTGTGGAAGACATGGTAGAACAGGTGTGTCAAAAGCAGTGATGTTTTATGGTGTTCAAAGTTCTTCTGGCTCCAGAAACGTAACGAATGAGAAGTCTAAAAGCAAATAATGTTAGAAAAAGTACTAGATCGAAGAAATAAAATGCATTCTTTCAATCATATCATACCCTGCAATTCTATTCCTAAATCTTCATTCAGTACGTCTTTTTTCATACATCAGCTTTCCATCTGCCCTTTTCGCTCTTCAGGTCTTTTTTCCCACTGAGATAAAAGGTTGAGCTGCTGTAGGAAAATATATTCCCTGCTCAGTCTCCATCCAGTGATTAACAACTCAATTCATCTTTAATTCACCTTCCTGAGAGGAGACAGTGGGAAGAGGAAACAGACACACAATGTGGGATCAAATAGCAGCAGGAATCAAAGCAAGATGAGGAGCGCAGAGTTTAAGAGTGAGCAGGAAACAAAATACCCCTGCTCAGCTATAGTGTTTCCCCCAAGATGCACATTCCGAGCTCATGAGATATTTCAGTCAAGTCTACCTCATGTTTAATAATTAACAAAGCCCCTATTGATGTTTTCTCTTACACAGAGTCCCACAGTGCATTAATCACAAAGGACTACAAAAAAGGTTTTCTCTTATATGAGAGACAGAGCTTGGAGATGAGTAGATAAAACAGAATTAATTCATATACAGTCATTGATTTGAGTCTGTGTACAGTATGTCCTCTATGTGCACCCTGAAGATGCTTACTGATGTTTGTGCTCAACAGCAACATATTAGTGTTTTAAATAAAATGAGTTGCTCAAAATAGCACAAGAAAAAAAGTACGAAATCTGAGTTTTCAAAGAGAAACTGGGGATGCTTGGCTTAGAAATAAGGCAAATCGACTGTATAATATGGATTAATATTGAATACTGTTAGAGCGAAGAAACATGCAGGGAACTGAAGAAGAAAGAGGAGAGGAGACAAGAGAAAGACTCAAAAACTTCTAGTTTATACTGGAAATAGACTGAGACAGTTGGAGAAAAAACAACAGGATCTCACATGATTGTGTGACCCACACAGTGAGACTGAGAAATGCTTCTTATTACAACAGAAGAAAGATTTTCTTGGTGACATATTTGTTTAATCAAAGCCAAATGGGAAAAGGCAGAAAAATCTTTATTCATCCTAAGTGATGTCAGCCTTTCCTCTTTTCCACCCTGTGTGCACCATTATACATTACGACCTGCAGGAAGATATAAAAAAGTCAGGAGAAGAAAATCACTGTAGTCAAACATGGTGGAAAAACAGTGTGCCATTCCTGTCATTCCATTTTTTCTAAAATGATGTGATTCAGTATTTTCACTATAATTTAGGTATTTTACAGGAACTTGTTTATCTTTAAGGAGTCATATGATCTCTCACTCTGAACCCCTTCCTGAGGATTCCTGTTGATCACTAATCATCTGGAAAATGTTTTGGGCCACCATACACAGTCTGACATTACAAGTCTTTCTTTTGAAACTATGAATTTACAGCTCATTTCAGAGTATGAACAAACACTCTGTGCTATCCCTACCCTATGAACAACATCTGTCGGACCTATTTGAGAAAGCAGGCAAGCATAAACTGGACACACTCAATAACTCTTTAGTGATCAGATAAAACAAAACACAATACTTGCTGTTTTAACTACAAAAATCAAACCCAACTCAAAAGATGTGGCTAAAAGTTTTGGTTTCTGTGACACTTGCCTTGGACTTGGATTGATAACAAAATTTGTATCACCCAGCCCAGGCAGGCAGCTGTTGCTGGTCCGTCATGAAAGTAATGGATGCCGTTGGACCTATCAGGATGAAGTCTCTTTCAGCACACAAAAAACACCATCAAGGTCATAACTGCAGGAAAATCAAGTGGGAGTGGAGAAAAATAAACTTAAAATTCACTATGAGCTGTACAAAAAAAGCCTGTGTACAACAAAAAGCTGTGCAAGGCCAGATGGCTCCAGTTAGTTGAGAACGTCAACAATTCTCACTTTCTGTTTGCTATAATTGATATACTTACAAATCCTCCCAAACAAATAGGCCCAAAATCATCTCTCCATAGAGGAATCCAATGCATTTATCAACTTTTTGGGTAAAAAATCAGAACAAGCAAGTATTTGAACAGTTCTATCCGATATAGAGCTGATTTACACGTGTGCAATGTTAAAAAGCAAGTATTTCTCAGCCTCAGGGCGCATTTATATCAGCCCTTCTGAGTTAAGTCTAACTGTCTCAAATCTATCTATCTATCTAATGTGTACTATACTGCAGTATAATATCCTATACTGTGGTATTTCCTTTAGTAATTTCTGATGCAGCGCCACCACAGGTGAAGAGGGGAATACTTTATTTTAAAAGTTTGGTTTTGTGTAAAGTGAAAGTAAATTTAAACAAAGTGAATGTTGCAGCCTTCAATTTATAGCAAGTGAAAACAACCTTGATCTGATGTAGGCTGGTAAAATGGCAAAATGACTGTAATGTTTTGGCCAAGTCCCACTTTATCACACATCATTCATTCATTTCCTATACTGCATATTCCAGTTCAGGGTTGCAGGAGGACCTGGAGCCCTTCCCAGCAGTTACTGGGCGGTGAGACAGGAACACCCTGGACAGGTTACTGGTAGTTATTTTCAAAAGTGCATGAATCTGTGGTTGTGCATGAGTAAATTTCACATCCCTTTGTGTTATCTTTATTCTTTGCACGTTTGCATGTGTTATTCCCAGAAGTGGACTGCCTGGAACTCGTCGGCCACCTGGTCCTCTGGAAGCTCTAACCCAATAAATTGCTGAGAGACTGACTAGCATGGCTACATAACCTTGCCAGACCAGTCCTAACCCCCCCCCCCCACCTACCCACACACACATTTTTTCTCGACACTGACTTTCTTTTGGTTCCTTGTTTGAGTTTAACATTGTGCATACTAATAAGCATGACATTGTGGGACTTTAATGAGTACCTTTGGGAAAAATTCCATTTTATTATGTCCAACTATAGTTTACTTACATGCTTAGACTTTTCTCAGTCATAAGCCATTTACATTACATTACTGTCATTTAGCTGACACTTTTATTGACTTACAGTTGAGGTTTTACCATCACTGGAGGCAATGAGGGTAAGGTGTCTTGCCCAGGGACACAACAGGCAACTGAGGTGGGAGCTGCAGGATTCAAACCACCCTTTGAATCACCCTTCACATCATGAATGACCCACCCTACTACCTGAGCCACCTGTCCCTTTAAAGACAGTGTTAAAATGAAATAAAATGTCAATCTAAGTAAATATATATAAGGTTTTTTCAGGGACTTAATGCCTGGAAACAAACTTAAATGGCATTTTACATGACTTGCTGACACTTGTGTTATTCAAAGCCATTGATTCCTGTGAAAAGCGAAACCTATCTTTAAGGATCCGTTGTTAAGACTCTAAGATAAAAGTTGAATTATGCTACTCATGCTGGCCCTCTGGGAAATATTTTGGTCAGATGGCAAACGATTATCATAATAAGCAGGTTGGAGGATTCTTTTTTTTTTGTTTGTTTGGGTTTTTTGGCCAGCTTAAGAGGATGCAGGAAAGAAAAAAGCCAGACAAAAAGCAGTTAAATATTGTGCTAAGATGACTTCAGGCATCACTGCTGTTGGATATAGACATATATAGAGTCAGCACTTTTTATATATTTTTTCTCATTGTGCAGCAGGTGAAACCTCACACTTACAGTAAAACACAAAGTAGCTCCAGACTGTGGAAAGCCAAAGCAGCCACCGCACCCTCCAGCCCCTGTCCTACATGAATATTTTAAATTAAAGTTAGGCAATATCAAGGAATGTAACAGCATCATTTGTCAGACTTATCTTTTATCTAACTGCTGCTGACAAAATGACAGCCAAGGGAAATTTAATCCCTCCTAAAAATCTCTACTATACCAACAGCTTTATTATAGACAGACAACAATCTAACTTATATGAAAAATATATTAATTTTTTAACAACTGGGAAACAAGACTATTTAAAATATTTTTTTCTGCGTTGTGTTGTCATTTGTTTAATTTTCCACATAAAAATTGCTGAAGTTGAAGTAAATGGTTGAAGGTAACTTTGAACATTCATGTTGATAAAGAAAAAACTAACTGAGATGCTATTTAGAGGTCTAAATGCTGGTAATCTTCTCACACAAACACATCACGCTGGAGGATACACGCACATCTGGAAATCACCATTTCACCAGGGTTCGTAATAGTCCATGCATGTACAGAGGGGAAACAAGGCAGTCAGAAATTATATTAGCTGTTTGTCATGTGCATGTGTCTGAGTGTGAGCGAGGAGAGACAAAAACATATAAAACGTAATAACATAGATTTGTTTCCATAAACAAAAAGAGATAAGGAAGAGACCCTCTGGTTACTGTTTCATCAGAGCAGATATACTGGACAGAGAACACACACTTTTCTTTATGTACTCGGATTACGTATCAGTCAGGGGCGTTTCTAGAGGGGGGGCCTGGGGGGGCCCTGGCCCCCCCCTAAAATTTGATTGGCCCCTCAAGTGCCACCCCAAGAATAAAATGATCAAATATTCAGTGTAAACTCACTGTTACGTAGTAAACCTT
>JAVQJG010041085.1:0-20936 GCA_036024015.1 Craterocephalus amniculus | reverse complement strand
AAACTTCTGCACTTTGACTCCCTCAGATCTTAATCTGTTGGCTGATTAGAGCTTAAATTGCAGCTCGGTCAATAGCCGAGTCTACCCCAATAGAGAGCCAAAGCTCCGGGAGAGGCATCTGCATTAATAAGGCGAGACATGCACACACTAATGCAGATACGGGGACAGAGGCAGACACACGAGTGTGCGAACACTGTGCGCTCACACACTGGCACCACTCAGTGCAATAGTAATTTGTTTACAGCTGATTAAATATTCATGCGGAATTAGCTCGGAGCCTGCCAGCACACTTCATTTCCACCGTGACTGCGTCCTTCCCAGCCTCCCTCCTCCACCTGTGTGTGTTGTTTTTGTTTTTTCCTTGGGATGGGAGGGGAAAGAGGTGCTCATGGCTGTCAGTAGCATGGGAGAGGCAGACACGTGCGCGTGTGTTAACAAGCCTGCACTCACACCTGATGAATCCCCCTGATGATCAGGTGATGGCGTTAACTGCGTTCATCTCTTTCCCCCGGTTGCCCTTGACAACAGCGAGAAGTAAAGGGAAAAGTGATGGAGGTAAGGCAGAGGAAAAGACAACCAAGGTTAAAAATATATGTATATATGTGTATGTATATATGTTTTTAAAAAAGAGACTGTGTTGTTTTAAGTTTCACAAAATTAAGAAAATATTTTGAGAACTTGGAGAAACTCGAAGATTTTTGCAACAAAACGCCAAAAAAATCTATGATTTATTGTTTCCAAAAACAAAAATGGCAAATTTTGCTGTAAAATTTAACAATTCAAACCATGTATTCCATTAACTGCTTTATTTTCTTCAGACTGAATGGAATTTCAGTTTTTATTGAAAGCAGGTTGGCTCATATTTCTGTATTCGTAGACAACACAACTTGTTGATCAGTTCTCTCACATCCCACAGACAAGGAAAAGAAGACGAAGCAGGACACATCTCCATCTCCCTCTCTCCTTCTCCGCACACACACACACACCTCCTTCGAGCTCTCGTGGGGAGCTGCTTACAGCCTGTCACATTCCCTCTCTTCCCCATCCAACTGTTGCACAGCGTGAGCAGAAAGCAGAGCCGAGCAACGAAAAAGAAACACAGCGGTAATTAGCAGCTCTGTGTTGCGCATCAAACCGGTGGCAAATTACGGTGCCATTATCATCATTAACATCACGCAAATGCCAACGAGCTGCATGCTAATCTTTCACTTGCAACTTGTGAAGACACCCTGTGTTTATGTCTAATAATAAGTAGCCGGCGCACTGACGCAGCTGTTTGCTGACGAACGTGTGTTAAGTTCAGGTTTCTGCAGGGCGAGTGGTCCTTAAAGCAGAACATCCTCACCCAGCTCGGTCATGGTATAGGCACATGCTGCGACACACATCTCAGATGGGAAATGAAATAATCCCAGTCCTAATCCTACTGTCATTCATGTTCTCACCACCCACAACCCAACCACACGCTCCCCTCCACACACACGCACACACACACACTGAAACGCTCTGAATGGTTACATCAGATCTTAAAATAAGTCAGTATGTAAATATTAAGAATGAATCACCAAACAGCTCAAAGACATGAGAAGAAATATTAAAATTCACTCTTGTATTCATAGAAATGTTCACAAGTCTTGGGTTAGATTTCATTTCTTTCTGTAATCAGATGGTAACACAGAAAACAAGCAAACGTTGTCATTTTTTATGCCCAGTTTTCAGGAATAATTTTCCAGGATTCTTTCCTTTAATGATGGTTTTCTTTTCTTCTGTTCTCCATCAAGATGATCCCACACTGCTTCAGTAATGTCCATGGGGAGAATTTCAGTTTCTGTGAAGCTCTTTGTTTCCTCCTGTCCTTTTTCAGACTTATTAAGGACTGTGCGGGCTCGCCCTTTAATGTGGTTGCACCTAAAAAAATGGCAAGAACATTTGTGTAGACACGGTCTCGGTTTATCCTTTCAGTTAGATGCCTTCAGTGATCTATAAGCTCTATATAATGATGAGCCGTTTAACGAACTTTCCTTCAAAAATGATCTGTGAAAAAACCTGAAATGTCAAAAGAATACATTGTTTTCCTCTTTTATTTGTATTTATTGAAAGACTGAAGTAGAATTTTAAAGTATTTTCATCTTTTAATGCTGCCACTTTTCAAGAGTAAATCTCTCCCTTTATCATTAATGACTCAGCAGTTTTTATCTTTATAATGGAAGCAGCAGGGCCATATTTCAGGGGTTGCAACGGCTCGGTAAAGCAGTGATTTTTTTTCATTTTAGACGCTTGTTTTTATTAGAATAAATGTTGAAAAATGAAAGAATAGAGAAGATCTGCACATGCTTATCCTTCATTCCTCTCTCATTAATAATGTAATAGCTACTATCAAGAGTTTTGCTGGACATACTGTTCTTCAAGCAGGAGTTGTGCTTGTACCACTTTGCTTTACATTCCTGCGTTGGTTATGTAAACGATCTGACTTCTCTCACCTCTGCGCTGCAGTTAAGAAGCATTTCTTCTCTGTGCAGCAGCCCCCATAACGGCATCATGTCTTCAGCTCTTTCACCTTTGCGTTTGCAGATGTGACTCTGGCCTTCACTGAATTCTAAAACACTCATCAGTTTGCCTTTTAAACTGTGTTTCCGAGGGCAAAAATGTGTGTTTTTTGCATCTTCTTATTAAACATTATGCAGGTTTTGTGCTCGGGAATGATAGAATATTCACCGAATCCCTTCAGGCTGCCGAAACACACTTTTCCTTTCCTCACTTCCAAACATAATCATTGGGAATTCTGCCTCTTTTCTCCCTTTCTCCCCCCTCTCCCACCTAGACCTTAATTGTTTTAGACCTGATCTGCGGCACACCAGGGGTTAACGGATTTGGCAGGGCACCGTGCTTTGAAAAAGGTAATAAAAGCCCATTAATGGGTCATGGGAGAATCATCCTAATCGATTTGAAATCGATGCGGGGCATATTGACTGAGGTAATTAGAGAAATGTGGGGGTGGTTAAAAGAAAAGATGAATGGTGCAGCAGTTCTTCACTGATTTGGGATGGAGCTCCTCACACTCTGAGCTGTGTCTTAAGCTGATTGCAGCCCCCCATGATACGATGAGCGTGGCTCATTAGCTGCGGCAGGTCTCCCCCCTCTGCCGCTGCAAGCTGCATATGTAACTATGCTGCCACCTAGTGATTCATCCTGTTAAGAGAGATGATGGAGAAAATGAGCAAGTGTGTGTGCAGCAACCGATTCAGCATGAAATGGGAATGAGATAGGGGAAAATTTGGGAAACATAAAGAGAATGAGTGTCTGATTATTGGCAAGCTGATAAGCAGTGACGGAGTCGAACATAAGCCCTTTAAGAGCATAAATTATTCAAGTGTGGTCTGCCATTTCCACTTTGATCTGTGTGAAAGGGGGAAACATGGGTCACACTAATTAAGCAGAGGCTGGGAGGAAAGAGGGAAACCAAAGAGATGGGGCAACAGTGAGACATAGAAAGAGACAGAGGCCCTCCGTAAAACAGAGGGATTAAGGAGAATATTTTCCTGATTCATCCTCATGTGTTGGCTCGGTTATTTTCTAAACCAGAACGATCAAAAAGGCCTCTCCGCTTCTCCACCAGTGACATAAACCTTTCTTTTTGCAGATAAAAGACGCATAGATGTCGGCACAATCCAAGCAAAGCGGGCATTTCAAAGGACTATGTGTTTTTTGTTTTTTTTTGCTTTGCATGCAAAAATATTGACAACCCAGCTCTCAAGTATTAAAGTTGTGTGTGAGTCACATATTTTCACACAGTCTCATGCATGATTTTCGCATGCAGCGATAAACATATTTACAATGGATGACACTGTGGCGTGAAAAGAAGTGATTGACGCCAGCACTGCAGCCAGCTTGGCAACCAGCGACCTGTGATAGCGAGTTCTCTGTGCAGGAGCACCTCCCTGCGTGTGTCCAAAGACAGGCGCTTTTCATTGTCACGGTGAGAAAAGACCATCACATCCTTACAGGTATTGAGTGTAAAGTGACTCTCACCAGGATAAGGTAAAGGTGTAAATGATTGGAGTACATTGTGTTCTTCCAGCATGTTCTTGACAATTATGCAGCATGAGTGTAGCATCATCTCACCAACTGGCTGTGGGGACGATAGGATCTAGCCGTCCAAACTGTTTGCTTTTTATCGAGCGGGTGTAAAAGTCATAAAACCACCAGATGTGAGGACTGAAAAAGCTAAATGGCCAAGAATCCTGAAAAGACGCAGACTAAGTTTGAGATTTAGTCTGTTTGTGCAGCAGTGATTAAAGCCATGCAAATGCAAAACATGAAAACAAGCAAAAAACAGGATTCGCTTTTACAAATTCAGCTTTACTTTTTATTTTTATCATTAGCACTAACCAGTTCATTATTTACTAAAACTTAGACAGTATTTTCTTAAACAGGTCTCATTTCCATGTCAGTAACATTTTCCTGCTTTACCTGGTTTCCTCTCCTGGCCATCATCATGCATGTGAATATAACCAAAATCATTTTTTGAACATTTTCTAACTTGTGTGGATTAGGAATTTGTCAGATGTGTCTACAAAATCAGGATTTCATCAGAGCAGAGCTGTATTCGTGAAATGGCATATTGCAGGGGTGTCATACACGGAAAAAGTCACAGGCCAACATTGATAATTGTTGAGAAAAATCTTACCCCAGATAAAACCATTAGACTTTTTATATCGAGTCAAGTATCACTTTAACATTGGAACAAGCAAAGCTCAATATTATACAATAGTATTGAGCAACAATAGCAAGAAGAGGTTAATTATTGCTCAGTTTGCTTCACACTGATCTACTCTGATGTGTGGAAGCCTGGTAACTGCTACTCGTCTACTTAGCTTTTCAATATGAGGGCTCAGGCTCTGAGCTAAGGAAGTCCTCTGGCCCGAGTGAAGGTCTTCACTAGTCAGACGTCTACTGTGAGATGTTATGCTTGCTGTCATAACTCATGTGCCAAAACACCAGCAGAGCATTCTGCTACCTGTGCAATATATTACCAGCGGGCCAGTTAGAATTCTTTGCTCTAGACCAGGGATGTCAAACATATAACCCTAGGGCCAAAACCAGAATTTGACACCTATAACATATAGTCTTTATGTGTTCATTTCCAGTCACAATTTTAAACTCACCAGGTCAAACATATGAGGTGGCTCGGGCATCTGGACATCATGCTTGCTGGATGGCTCCCTTCTGAGGTATATCAGGACACGCTGGGGGGATTGGATTCCTCGGCCGGACTGGGAGTGCCTCAGGTGTGTAAGGAGTTCAAGGCAAGGCAAGGCAAGTTTATTTATATAGCGCTTTTCAGGTCCAAGACAATTCAAAGTGCTTTACATACAACATTCAGTGACATGCATTACTATTTTTAAGGTAATCCTGATACTTTTTGGATGATAGATATTATAATCTGATAGAGAAACTATGATGAGTAGGAAGAGGTGGGGATCCGAAAAAAATTATATTTCTTCCCACTCCTTCTTTTACCTTTTGATTATGAAATGTTATTATTTCGCTGTTTAAAAAAAAATAGATTTTTTTAATCTTTCGATTTTCTCCTTTGTTTGTGTTTTTTTTTGTCCGAAATGAAATGTACTATTAAAAAAAGTACACGTAGAGTTGTTGCTATTGTGCGACGATGGCGTCTACCTGTCCTGTCCGTGGGTAGCCTAGTGAAGGATGAGTATCAGCCAGGCCAGCTCCAGCTAGGGCAGCTGCCGTGCCACTGACACACCAGAGCTGAGAAACCGGAGCAGCAGCCGCTTGACAACATCTGCCGGGTGTCTGTCACTCAGAGAAAATGTTCCAGAAATGCTGCCATCTCTAACTTTCTCTCTTGAGTCATTACTGCGGCACTAAATGTAGAGAAACACTGTACAGATGTGATTTTTAACTTAAGCGAATGAAGATTCTATCAAATGATGCAGCATCCTCATGATGCTGTTAAATGGAGCTTGGCTGAACACTTTGTCTTAATGGGGTGCTTTCTATCACAATCTCGACTTTTTTTCACTCCACAACAAATAAAACAAAAAACAGAAAAATATGTGACAAGAGCCACTTCAGGGTCTTTAGCTGGATTAATATACATTACAGAGAGAAGCAAACGTACCTAAAGGAGTGTAAAAAATCTGAACGTGTCGAAAAGCTTTTGTCTGGACGCTTATTACCCAATGACATCATTTAGCAGCTTTTTTTTTTTTTTACACCTGTCTTGTCCAGCATTGTTTCAAGCAGAATGATTGTCTGGCTGCTGTTTGGTGCTGGGCAAATTTACTCTATCAAGTAGGGATTTATACTGCATGTATAAAGTCTCTCTTGAGGAGAAAAACTTTATTAATTTAAGATCTTATTGCTGGACTCGACCGGAGGGGACAGATGGAGAGAAGAGAGAGAGAAGAAGGAGGGGAGAGAGAGGTGTGGGGAGTGGGGGTAGGGACACAATATACCATATACAGAAAACTATTTAATCCATAGTAGTTACAACATATAACTAACTAAGACTGTCCTAGGCAGTAGGTCAAACACAACTATTAATAAAAATTAATAGTAATAACAATGATAATAATAATAATAATAGTAGTAAATATTAGAAAGGTATACTATAAAAAAGATAAATCAATAAATACCCAAAAAATAAGACAATGTATCCGAGTGAAACTACTGTATCTAAGAATGCACGCAGATAAATGTAATTTCTACTGAAAATGTATAAAAGCATGTTAAAATACATAAAACTCACACATAAAATATTCATTGAAGACAGCTGCTGGAAAACTACTAATGGAAAAGGGTTTAGTTTTAAGCTGCATCTGTGTAAATTTAGAAAGAAAAATAAATTACTATTATTTCTAATATTAACATTATCAGTAAAAATATTAATAAATTCCTAATATTTCTTCAAGACCCAATGTATAACTTGTACTATTTTATCAGTAACGCACCACATATTGACAGCTAACTCAGCATCCATCCTGCATCCTGCCTGAACTGTGAGCCCCCTCCAGACAGTAAAAAGTCTTTTCTCTACTCTTTTCTTTTGCTCTTCTTTGGCTCTCCTTAGGTTTCCCCTTTCCTCCAATAATGTCTTTTAATGTTTCTTTGCGGAATATGCCAGCACGCATCACAGAAACAGAATGATGGTCTGCCTATTAGAAAGTATCAGTAGATAAAGCTACAGAGTAACAGTGACTGTGTCAGTGTGCAGAATACACAGAGGGAAGAGCACAAACTACATCCCCCGATCCACCAAGACGAACCTGCATCTGCTCACAAAGTGGCAGAGTAAGGCCCTCGCCTGAGCCCACCGCAGTCACTGGGCACTCTGTTTTTACTGCTGTATAACTATTGGGTTTAAATGCTAAAATATTTCACTAGAATTTTTAGATTTGAGAGCACATTTCTTGTATACCATCCTCTAGCTATCGATCTTGGTTTGTTTCTCCTGTGTATGAATACTTTATAGGTAAACAAATTAAATCCTTCATTAAAACATTCTGAAATAATTTTTTTTTTTTTTAAAAACAAACCCAAAAGTTGGGTTTATAAACTTTCTTGGGTAATGATGAAAATTTTTAAACCTTATGAACCAATGTCTGTCTGGGATTTTTTAATCTGATGAAAAACATATTTATTTATATGCAGTACAGTCTGCATCAGAGTAATAAGAATAATTAAATCACTGTGCAACTCAATCATGTTAAGACACAATATTCTTAATTGTCTAAGTTTCTCTTGAATCATTGATGAGCATATAATTACGGTTGCAGATATATTAACACCATGGTATTACTCAGTCAACATTACAACCAAGTGATGCAGTTAAAGTGATAAGTTCCTTGTCTTTTTATATCTTTAGCCCCACCCCAACATCACAGAGGGGCAAGGTCAGTCTTCTAGTCCACTGTCCATTGTTCCATTTTATTTCACAGACAAGATCTCTTTCCCACTCATAATTTCAAGCCATCATAGTTCAAAGTTATGATACTTCAAAGTTAAATAGGGACAAGAATAAATCTAAATATAGTTTATACGACTGTAATTACATTGGAATTGTCAGCTGCAGGAGCAGTTCTATGAACATTAACAACTTGTTTTATGGCACAGTGTCATTTATGTCATTTGTGGAGCCGTCACTGCCCAGCAGCATCCCAAGGCTGAGAAACTGCAATTGACAACTTTTTCTTCTGCTGACTTTTGCATTACGCACCACGTCACACGCGAGCAAACAGATAGTAACACACCATGTTAGCAAATAAATGCAAGAAGATATTTTTGGAAAAACAGAAGAAAGGTAAGAAAGAAGGTCCAGAGCAGGAGATAAGACTAAGGTCAAGATAGGACCGTCTTTAACTGGCTGGAGAGCGCTTACAGTACAGGTAGGATTTAAGATGGACGCAGAATTAGCCGTTGGTAGGAGGCGCTTCACTGAGAAAATCTGCAAAAGTTCTGTTGTGCATCTTTAAGTGGAGTACAGTATGAACAAACAGTGTATTATCATGTAGCAGGCTAATTATCATCGATGGCAGATAAGATCAGTGGTTTGAGTCCCTGTCCACACGAAGATGTGTTCTTGTGCAAGACCATTTGCCCCTCATGCATTCATCAGTGTGTCAGTCTGTGTATGGTGGGATAATGTTATGACGTAAACACAGTCCATTAACATTTATAATATAATTCTACTAACTTTCAGCGTGCAAAGCCAATATCTGCAGGTTAACATGTCTGTAAGAAATGTGGATTTTACAATATCTTCAATAGCCAACTGTTTTCTTAAAGAGGCTTTGGTTAAAGCTCAAGAATACACACAGTAAGAAAGTGCGTTGCTTTCTTACATAACGTCAGGGCTGTTGGCAGTGGTGACCAGAACATAAAGATCGAAGACAATGTCCAAGTAGTTGTTGAAGTATAGTTGTCCATCAATGGTCTTCAGATTTCTGCGTAAAGATGAAATGTGATTCTGATGAGAATTTGATAACACTTTTGTCAAGTTTGGCAATTTGCTTCCTAAATTTGACAAAAATAGTAAAAACAGTCTACTAAATCAGGATCAGAACAAATCCTAAAACTACATAATCATTTGAGATTTTACAATGTCAGAAAAAAAAAATTGTGAGAAAAGTGTGAACTGGGATGGACCAAAAAAAGTTTCATCATATGCATGGTACTATTATTAGTCCCAAAAAGTTTTTAAAAAAAAAATCCTACATGCATGTATTACATCATACATTTCTCTCTTATATTTATACGTTTAATTAAATTAATATGAAATCATGCAGAGTTTTCAATTAAAACCTCAATTCTAAAGAAACAGTGGCACAGTGTAAAATAATTTAATAAGCAGTCATTGCTGCAGTTCTAATTAAGACATGGGAATATTACAAGTCCTGTAAACTACAAGACAATCATTTTTTTTACAGGTTTAATAAAAAGTATAAATTCTTGATGGTGATACTGGGTTGATTTTGTTAGTCTCAGAAACCCCAGAGTTCTTGTTGTTATAAGTTAAAATGCACCAAGTAGACATGTCGGTGGAACCCTACACTTACAGAAATCAAATTAAAAGAACTTGCATTGCAGAAAACTTCTGTATTTCTTAAAGGCAAGATGTCTGGTGGTGAGCAAAGATGGGTCTTCCAAATCATCCAGAGAAAAGTCCAACCTCAGTGTACAAACTGAAACTGTTATCAAAAGCCAATAATAAGGGAGCCTGCTCACCGTTTGCCCAGCAGTTTGAGGGCCATGAGGGAGAACATGAGGACGCTGAACATGAAGAGCAGGAAGACATAAAAGATCTGAGGCAAAGCATTCCGGATGCTTCTGAACGCTCTGCGGAGCTGAACACAAACAAACACACGGGCAGAGTTAATGCTTTATCCTCTCAGGGGACCTAAATGATCTGTCCTCATCCACACGGACACAAACTAATGATGCGATCAGGCGCCATCGGACCATAAACTGAAACATTGCAATATTTAGAAGCAGGAAATTTCCCTCAAACACTCTATGGACGTTTAAAGGCCGAGGTAAACTGAAGGGATGAGAGAACAAAATGTTTGTGACTCAGGTTCACTTAAAAAATACGTTTAAAAAAATGACAAAAAACACACACACACTTCACTCTAAATGCCAGGAAATTTCTGGTGTTTGAGTTGTTTCAGAAGAAGAAAAATTTACAGCAGCTAGCTTCGTTCCATCCAATCACATTCCTCCATATATCTCCAAATGTCACGAAATAAAATACATCATAAAATCCAACACAGATCCATTTCTCCATAATCGCCCTTAGAAATACTTCCACATTATCTCTGGCTAAGAATGACTCTTGATGAATCTGTTATTTTCCCACATCTGTGCACATGAGTGTGCACTGCAAGGGTTAACATTTCATTTTATTAGTTTTAATCCATTCTATGCCGTTTTAAAAATGGGTCAATTCTAAGTGTTGAATATGTGGCTGTTTATGCTTAGCTGACAGTTTGAGATTTGTTAGGTACTTATTTTCCAGTCTGCTGAACGTAAATAAAAACATATGTACACGATCTCAGACCTTTCATGAGATTTCATCATATCCAAAGCTCACATCCAAACTGATAGATGCCAAACCTTACATAAATGGTTGTGTGCTTAGATTTACCTCATACATTTATTTGGTAAATGAGGACCAGTGTATGGAAAACGGAAGAATAGATACTGGGAATTAAGTTCAAACATCAAACAGCAGCTACCAGAGGTTCAACTGCTCCGTTATACCATATTCCATCATTTTTGCCATTAGAGTTCACAGCCTTAATGCTGACCATCTGCAAGGATTGCTGAAAAATCCTGGGATATTTCTTGAATACTCATAACTGAATGGTTATAACTGAGGGTTTTCCCCTTTTATGCAGGATTAAATTCTGCTCAAAGTTAAGAAGTAAATTTTTTCTTTATTGCATTTTCAATGAGGTCCATGTTCACTTCACAATACCATGGCTTTACATATTAAATACAATAGGTAAGACCTGATCAAAGATGAAGCAGTTCACAACTACCTCAATATAAATGAAACTCATGGAAATGACTGAACACATCGAGAAAAATCGGACAGATTGAAACGGGTCCTTACCTGCCGTCCCTCTGTGACGTTCACCAATAAGAGAGGCCGCAGGACTCTGGACCAGCGGACACTGTAACAGTTTGCAGCTTTAAGCGCTCCATAGATGATCATATCAATCATAGTGAGCTGGATAAAACACAGATGAACAAAGTTACTCAGTTCCAAATATGAATTTGTACATTTTAGTTTCTTAAAGGTGCATTTGGTCTTTTATTTGAGTTATAATCTCACCATTAGTGGTGGGATAGTATGCTTTTCTCCCAATTCTATTCTTTCTAATCTTGAACTTGAATCTGGCTTGTCTGGATCGAAGCCCACTTCACAAACCACCAGCTGACCACTCCCATTAATAATGCAGAAATCCTTTTTCATCATATATTTATCAGCACATTTACATGCTTATAAATATCAGTAAAAGTATTCATTAAGGACTTATATTATAGGAAAGATGACATTTCAAGTAACACTGCATGATGAGCCTTTTATATGACTTCATGACACAGTAAGGAAATCTGAGTTCATACAGTAGCAGGTACATTTAGGAACTGTGAAAGTCAAAATCTAATTCATCACATCTGTAATAGTGACTTTTAGTAAGACAAGTCTCCATAACTGAAATATCAATTATTGTTTTATGTTTCCATCATCATAATCTTCGAAAATAGCACAAGAATATGATATTTGCCAATTTGACCAAGTGGACAGAACTTTGCTGTGACAGCACAGAGGAATCGTCAGAAATCATGTTTCCATTCTAGTCCTCTTTTCCTTTTAATATAAGAGTTGGTTGTAAATGTAGATAGCAAGCCAGTTCTGAAACGGTGAATAACCAAATCAGCTCAATGAAAATATATACGGGACTAGTTAATCTTAAACGAGATAGGCCACCTTTGAAAGTCAGGAACCCTGTCAACAAAACCAAGTTTAAAAAAAAATGAAAAACCTAAATTTCCAACCAAATAAAACAAACAAACTGTAAACCAAGAATAAAAAGAAAAACTCTTTCTGTAAGTAAAGTTTACAGCAGCAATGTTTCATATTATTTCTGTGAATGAAGGCCTCAAAGTCTGAGTCACCAGGAAGCTTTTCTGCTTTAAAAAGGCGCTGACCGAGCAGTTTCTCTTGCTAAAGGTTGCTTCACAACAGGCTGAAAGTCTTCTCAGCACATTCTGCATCTACAGCTCACAGACAGGAACTCTGCTCAGCACACAGACTATTTCGGCTTTCACACCAAAAAGGAAGTCCTGAGTCCAGCATGCACAACTCACCAACCTTCACCAGGATACATCATCCCAGGTTCTGACCACTTGAACAAGAACATGTTTAGTGCGAAACTTTAACAATGCCAGATCATTTTGTTGGACAGTACACTGTCACTTGGACAACATTTTCCTCAAAAGCTTCACAAAGACAGCAGCACTCATCCTCTAAAATTCAGAAAAGATGAATTTCTTCAGCGTAGACAGCTTCTGAAATATTCTAATAGAAAGTGCAGATGGTGTAGCAGGGGGAGCCTGCCACTGTAGACCAGCCTCTGGCTCTTACCGTGAGGATGGCGATGATGCAGATATTTTTAGGGTCCTTCCAGAACTTGTCTCTGGGGATCACCTTGGCGTAATGAACAAGTCGAAAGGCAAAGACAAGCAGACAGAGCAGCTCCACCAGCATTGTGGCCTGAAAACAACACACACCAAAACCAGTGTTACCACCATCATCTGACCGACTTTCTAAGATTATTATACTGGTTTAAAGCATCATCCTCATATCAACATGTTTTTACATGCAGTTCCTCAGAGTGATACCTCAGTGCATTTGCTCTTTTTTTTTTTCTTTTTCAAAAATACACTCCCATTTGGTGAGGTAGTTTAGAGTCTTTTTCTGTCTTTAAAGTAGCACTATGAAACTTTCTGACCTTAAAAGCACGGGTTTCTGACTTGGTTTTGAAGATACAGTGAGATTTATTACATGGATTCCTGGAGGTGTCGCTGCCCAGCTTCGTCCTGAGGCTGAGAAACTGAACTATACAACTTTGGGAGCTGTTAACATCATGGTACGGTTTATGCAATTTGCCACATGCCTGTAACTTTATCAAAACCCTGGCCATTTTGAGCACACACCATGGCTGACTCATCAAAGAAAAGAAAGGAGAAAAAGAGAGAAAGAGACTGAACAAGAGAAACAACAAGAGTCAACTTTAGACAGACTTTTCCTGAATGGTGAGAGCTTAGAGAAGAGACAGGATGCAAGATGGATGCTGAGTTAGCCGTCATTACGGGTGCATTAAGGGAAAATCTACCAAAGTTCTGCAATGCATCATTAATGTCTTTCAAAGTAATTTACTATTTATCAGCCATCATGGATAAGAGACAAGATAGTTTGTTTTTATGCTAACGCTATAGTTGCAATAGAAGGCAGGAAAATTAGTTTCAAAGTCATTTGAAACTTGAGTTTGCCTCAGCGTGAACAGAACCGTCCATCAGCTACGCAGTGTTCGGTTCAGACAACACAACCATACAGTGATTAGCTGAAAACTCAAATGCAGCAACAGTTCATGATGATATATTACCAAAATGAGCTTAAGAATTATAAACACACAATTTGTCTCCAGACATGCAGGGAACGCCTAAGGGCACATTCATACATTCACTTCTTGGTCATTTTAAGCAAACTCTGGTCTACTTGGAGCGGACAAGCTTTTCTCAGCCCTGACCAATCAATGAGCCAAATGTTCTTCTTTCTTGTTGGTCAGTGGTTGTTTCAGGGAATATTGCCCCATCACAAGTAATTGTTGTAGCAGCACAACATTGGTCTGCCTGAATAAAGTACAGAGTGAAAACAAACCAAACAAATATGTACATCTTTGGAATTCCTGCCTAATCAAACCAAGTCACCCGGACTAGAACAGGCCTCGAATCTATTTGATACAAATATGCCTATCGCGCATCAGATAGAGGAAACCATCGTACCCACGTTGGCAGAAGGAAGACAGCCGGCTCCTCGAAGATGGCCAAAGATAGATTGGCCAGGATGAAGAAATACAGGAGCACCTTAAGGGCCCAATGATTGTAGAGCAGATACAACCTGAAAACAGACACAAGCACATTTATTCATATCATTAAATTATTCTATAATTAGTGATCTTGAAAACAAGTTTTCAGCTTGGTTTCTAATGTTTTTCAATTTAAAAACGTCATGGAGTTTGAAAAGGAAAAGAAAAAACAAACATTCATTCTGCAAACTGCTGGTCGGAAGAAACTTTATGAAGCTTAATGGAGAAATTACATCTCTATATTTTATTTAGAGTATTCAATAATGAGAAGACATTTCCTAAAAGTAGAGAAGCTGCATGAGAAATATAAGCCATTAACTCTCACCTGACAGCCTGGGGGGATGTGTCAAAGTAGATGTTTCTGTTGTACTGGGCATCTGACACATAAATGGCAGCAAGATCGAAATCCTGAAACACACAGGTTCTTATTTATTTGTTTTTGAACCTTCTTCTTTTTAACCTTCATGTTCAAATTCCTATGCAAACTTTGATCACGTGATGCAATGTTGCAATGGAGATAAGTGTTTCCTTCCCTTTTCCTGTTTTTTGGCCCATTTTTTCCCACTTACTGTTTCCTTCAGTAGAGGTTTCTTTGCAGGAGTTTCTCCACAAATTGTCAACACTATTTCAGATAGTTTGCTACATGTACTCTGGGAAGTGCTCTTCTGTGGGTTTTAATTTGCTGTAAAGTTTCCACTTTTTGGGTCCGCTTACTGCTGAAGGATTTCTCAGAAGTTTCGGAAACTTTTAAAACTTTAACTTCTCAGATGGTTTCCAATTTTATCACGCAATTTGATCATTTCGGGGCTTGCTCATGAGGACCCACTTCATGGAATACATTAAGGTAGGGCGATTTAAAATTAAAATTAAAAAAAAGATAAATAAATAAAAAGGTTGATATTTATTTTCATACAGATAATCAAAGACTTGAAAACAATTGATCAATTAATTCACTAATCAGACTCATATCTCACCGACTCAAGTGTTTTCCCATTATTATAGGAGGCCACCAAACAGCTAGAACTTCTGATCAAGCGTTTTTATTCGCGTTTTGTTTCGCTGCTTTATGAGGCTGAAGGGACAAGAGTCCATCAGTTTACTGCTGTCATTTGGAAAAGGCTGAATAGACACGTCTGCAAAAAGAAAACCTGCGAAAACTTTTAAAACCCATGAAAAACGGAGACATGATTTCCCTGGGAGGATCAGCTGTGAGCCGACTCACCTCTATGGTTTTCGCAGGATTCCCTCCGTTTGGAATTTCCTTTCCTGCAGACTCCTCAGGAATGTTTTCGATCTTCTCTGGTTCCGACATTTCAACACTTTCAGCGCAACTCTTCCCAAAAACTTTGTCTTTGAACTTTGGAATTCTTCTGGTAAAGTTTCCAAACTTTCAATCGCAAGCTCTGGGATTCTGGTTGTGCTCGATGGATAAAAAAATGAACAAATCTTTCATTAATTCCACTTTTTTGGTTGAAAACGTCACCACGGTACGTCCATCGCCCGGGATCCACATCAGATGTTTTCTGCCCCCTTGCATATAGAAGAGGTCACAGAGACATCCATCCCAGCTTCAGGATGACTGAACTGGTACAAGCTGCTGTTTAGTACTGCTCTAATAAACATGGACTTGTGCTGCCTTCAAGGACCCGAGGATTAAATAGAACCAAATGACGTGGAAAAAGATTTTCAACAACTGAAGTGAAAATATTTTAAAGTATTGTTGCGCAGGGAAAATTTATTCATTTTGTGTCGTCGGAAAGTACCCATAAGATAGGAAAATGTTGTAGCAATTGAGAAAGAGAGGAGGCAGGATCTATGTTTTGTTACGTTGAAGTTTAATTTCCTGAAATTAGTTAGAGACATGAAGGCAGCACTAAGCATCATGTGACCTGAAGCAGGATAACGGAAACGGAGAAATGAAGACACCACAGCACACGCAAAAAGCATATGCTTTATAATATAGGCTACTTGAGTTAAAATTTGTTGGTTTTTTTGTTTCTTTGTTTTTTGTTTGTTTTTGGGTTTTTTTAAATTGTTTTTTGTTTTAAGCTTTGTTAATGCAAAAATGTATAATGGATTCCAATAATGAATCTTATGGTTGTTTTTAAATAGGCTGGACCTGACACAGGAAATTAGCTGTTTTTGTTCTCAGCAATAAATTTTGTAGTGTTGGAAATCCTGTTTTTTCTTTTAAATTGAGCCTCATTTGTAAGGAAAATGCTTTTGCGGAATAAACAGTGGAGTTTAGCATCCGGATTAAACTCGTGAAAAACTTGCCCAATCTTCTCTGCAAATGCCAACATTCTGCTGACTTTTAAGGTGTCATTTATGAGATTGTTGGATGATTGAAGTCTGAATGATAGTGGGAAGGAACATAAGTTATTTTCATTGAACGAGGACCTCTTCTTTATGCCGGTCACCACTCGGTTACACACTACTGTGGGATGGCACCATATTCTTCAACCAACATATGTCACAAGTCAACATAATTCAGTTAATCTAAAATCTCTGTTTCTATCTACACGGGCCTGTCCACATGTAAAAACTGGGAAAGTTTCCTTGATAACGAATAATGACTCCATCTGTTTTTTTTTAGGGGGGATGCTTTCATTGGGGTACCAGTGCAAACCAGAATGGCAGAACATGTTCTTTCCCATTGGCACTGATTCCGTCCCTGTTTTTTGGTGTGTAAGCACACACTTATATAACACTGACAGGCCTAACCAGCATGTGAGGCCTATTGGAAAAAGCAGTGGTTTAACAAGGGTCTTTTTATGGTTGTTTTAAAATGCGCTGATATGCAGCCACAATGTCAAAAGGTCACCTGCCAACTCTTAATAAAACTTTGAAGCGGGCCTGAACCCTTTGATCTGTCAACATGGTGGATGAGCTTGGTAAAGGCTATCAAGCTCTTTTTGATTATGTCTAAACAGTTGGCAACAACCAAAGAAGTATTTAAATGTCAAACAACTCTATCTTCTATCAGCTTTGCATTACATCCTGGGATGCCAGGACGGAGTCTTTGGCCTTTGCAGTGGAGCTGGGTTTGTTCCAGGCACCTTCTGCAGGATATTGGCTCTGGTCCTCCTTGCGCAAGATTGCCATACCCCGGCCTGGATGGACTACAAAGATTTCATTAGTGGCGTGTGGATTCTGTGATCTTTTCTTAACCTATAAAGATGTCTGTTAGTAGGCTTCTGAAAGCTCATTCAGCTACCTGCTGGACCTCTGCTGGGGAAGGGCCATGTTGTAAATAGCCAGGATGTGGGAAAGTGTGCTGTGCTCCATCCATGGTTTAAAATGTGGGTCCTCCAACAGGCCCCACCTCGACACAGCCTTTACCCTTCATCCT
This sequence comes from Craterocephalus amniculus, assembly GCA_036024015.1. Classification (NCBI taxonomy): domain Eukaryota; kingdom Metazoa; phylum Chordata; class Actinopteri; order Atheriniformes; family Atherinidae; genus Craterocephalus; species Craterocephalus amniculus. Next base: position 3,407 of record JAVQJG010041085.1, on the reverse strand, counting down.
TTGTTCTCTGGCTGAGGAACGCTTGCCTGGACTATTTTTCTCCACTCTTTTGTGTTTACCTTGCTCCACTAAGGGAGTGCCTAATATAGGTTCACTATTACATCCTTTGCTGCCCACTTAGAGCCTTTCTAATCATTATCCCCATACCACTGGTTTGCTCCTGTCTAGAGTCTCTGAGCATCAATATTACAGCCCATTAAAGCTATCAGGCCTGAAACTTTGACTCGTTCTCCTTTTCAGGCCCTCAGCGACAGTTGTTGACACATTCATGTGTGTTTCATTCATGCAGGTGCTATCATTCCTGTCACTGAAGGTGTTATTGTGTCACCTCCCTTAGCCTTGATGGAATTCTCCCCGATTTTTGGATTTCTTCTCCTTGGACATCAAGCTTGAACACATTTGTTATCTTCACCCTAGTTCACCATACTTTTAACTTCATGGGCTTAAAGAACATCATTCCCCATTATGCCAGTGCTCCCAGAGTTTTCAGGATTTGCATTTTTTATGTGATTCCGCTGTTATGGAAGGTCATCCACAAGTCTTCTTACTGGACATTGCCTGCTACATGCTGCAGCCACCAGTACCCTGGCCTCCACTGCTGTGGAAGGTGAAGATGGTGCGAGGGCACTTTCTGACAGATGATCATCTTCCTTGATGTTCTTGCATTATGGTTTACTTCTGGTTTGCGTTCCCATTAATATTGTTTGTACAAGCAAATGACAGATTGGTCGTGACCATGACCTTTGACCGTCCTTGTGAGTCTATTGTTGGAACATTCACCCGGACATCCTGACGTTGGTAGTTGTGATAATGCACCTCTCCCGGCAGCTCTGGCTTTAAGCTTTGCTCCTCTTAAGCCAGAGTCAAAAAAATGCTTTTACTGCTGTTTGGATGTTATATGAAGCACATAGTTTCATAAAAAGCTATCAGTATTTAAATGTGCTGTTTTCAGCAACTTTCTACTGCTAAAATAGAAACAAATGTTTGATTGAATGTACATGCTTACTAAAGCAGTCCAGACCTCATTAGACAAAAGACACAACACTTCAGCTAAAATGCAATTGAAGCAAATAAAAGAATAAAATGTACTGATTTTGATGGACTGGACCGAAAAGGTGGAAATTGTTGCAGCTGGGAATAAGATAATTAAATCATTTGGTAAGCATTGTGATTATTATTTTTTCCTCCATCCCTAAACCACCTGCCTCTGTCTAGGGACCTTCAAGAGTCGGTGTCCTGCAGGTTTTTATGGTGTCCCTGCTGCAACTCATCTGACTGAAATCAATAGTAATTAGACTTGTGCAGAGCTTGTTTGAGTCACATGTTGCAGCAGGCACACTTTAAAAACCTGCAGTAAGACATATTTTGATTCTCACATAGGCCATCTCAGTTTTCTTTGGAGACCAAGATTACACATAGCACCCTTGTAGTTCATATACAGTACTTCATCCATTTTGGATGTGTCATTTTAGACCAGAAGCACTAACACAGACCTTGTGTCAGTTAAGTTAACTTATTTTTCACTTATTTATATATTAATTTAGATGAACATTCTAAGTTCATCAAGATACGTTTAAATGAACTGCACTGAGTACAAAAATGGGGGTTAACTCTTATTAACTTAACTAAACAGCTTGCATGTTAAAAATATCGAAAAGTAATGATGGATAAATCATTTTTATTTAAATAATTTAAAAAAAGATTAGAAAATACTTAAGCCAATTTTCCACAATGAGACAATATAAAGTCACTGACTCATCCTGCTGCTGATGCAACGTTAAGTCATCAGTGCAGTGAGAAGAAGAAAGAATCTCGGTCAGTGTGATTCTGTTTTTCATCAGTCTGTTGAGCATCCAGCTGCAAACATCTGTCTTCAGCAGCAGGTCAGTGTGGCTTCGGAGGCCTTGGTTCCACAGCTGAACACAGGACAGGAAGTACGATCATACATCTATGAAGAAGTGCTTTTCCAGGTGAAATCAAAGATGAATCAAATCTAAATAAATCTGGTGTGTTTGCATATGTTTCCATCCTCAGCACTTTGAGTTTTCCAGTGAGCGTCGGTACAAATTCAACGGCTCCACCTGCTGACTGACAGCAGAAACTAAGTTATTTCAGTTATCTCTTCATTTAATTCACAAGAATAACAACTGCGAGACACAATGGTCTTTTGCTTTAATTTTTGCTCCATCTTGTCTTTGTAAAGGAAATTGTTTAAAACTTATCTGTGAGTCCAAAGGACATTTCCTCCTCCAGGAACTGACCCTCCATGATACTGTGGCAGTAAGTGTTGGAAATAAGGATCCTTAAAAAAGGCTGTTGAGAAAACAGAGCCTTCTCTCTTTGAGACATTAAGGGTTAACAAGGCCATGTGGTGGAGTTTTTTTTAACAAAACCTGCCTCTGTTGACAAGTGAGGAGCTAACTGGAGGATGTTCATGCACCCACAAGAACCACCAGGTTTTCAGGTCATGTCTATAAACTGACGACAGCTCCATTTCACAACCTCTACCATGTTCTTCGTTTCAGTAATCTGGTATCTGCACCAAATAGGAATTCTCACAGTGTCACTGAATTATACTGTATATATAAATGTGTAATATATGTGAAACTAGTATAGATAATGGATTAATATAGTGTAGCTAGCCCTTTTTATCATGAAAAGTAGCTTTGAATGGTGACCTTACAGGAGAAATGAATGAATAGATCTGGCATCACTTTAAGGCCTCATCACTGTGATATAAGCTCTGGAGAAAGTTCAGTCAGGCAGACCTAATTCATCTCATTTACTATGGTTTTAGTTAGTTGTACTTTTCCTCTTCTTTCTAGGCCAGAGGTATCAAACATACTGTATGGCTCAGAGACCTAAACCAGCCCACCAGAGGGACCAGTCTGCCCATTAGAATAAATTTGGTAAATGTGAATGTAACAGAAGACATTAACTGCATTTCTAAAAAAAAAATTAAAGTATCAGGAATTCCTGAGTTGTCCATGTGAAGTTGCATTTTTTAATAAAAAAAAAAGTTTAAATACATTTCCAAGACATGGGAAAAACAGGTTTTATTTTCTATATCTTACTCAATAAATCTGACTTTAGTTTGTAGTTTAGTTATAGTAATATGTGGTTAACATGGTGAGGTTTACCACAAAAAGTGGGATATAATTCACATGCATATACAGTACATTTGAAACAGATTATCTCTTGAAAGTAACTCTGACCATAATATGTTGACTGTATTTTTTAGCTCCACATACCTGTGATAAAATGTTTTGTGATTTAGAAAATCCATTGGGATTTGTAAGTTGCTATAAGTGAGTGTAAATAGTCATTTTTAAATCAATATACATAAAATATACACATACATACATATATATATATACATATATATATGTGTGTGTGTGTGTGTGTGT
>JAVQJG010041084.1:0-14950 GCA_036024015.1 Craterocephalus amniculus | reverse complement strand
GCAGTTTATAAGTGTGTGTGTGTGCGTGTGTGTGTGTGTGTGTGTGCGTGTGTGTGTGTGCGTGTGTGTGCGTGTGTGTGTGCGTGTGTGTGCGTGTGTGTGCGTGTGTGTGTGTGTGTGTGCAGGTGTGGTCGGGTCACACTCAGAATCCTGAGGATCTGCTGGTGACCGGCTGTGGCTCGGCGGCCCCGGGGCCCGTCATCGCTCCATACAACACCATCACTAGTCGGTTCCAGTCCACCGAGGCTACTGGGAAGGGTTTCTCCCTCTCCTTCACCACCAGTAAGAAGCAGACTTATTCATGTTATTCATGCTGATAATGAGCCGTGTTATCATCACATCCCCTCTTCATACCTACTTTTCTCACCGATATCACTTCCACACATGGGATTTAGGTATCTGCCAATGCTTATCCGATACCTGTGGTTTTTAAGAGGTCTATAAATTAAATTAAATGATATATATTGTCTATCATTCAGTGGCCTAGCTCAGGTTAAACTATAAAACTATAAGTAGAAATGTTGGTTTTCATGTTAATACATAAGTAGATAAACTCAAACCACATAATTTCTGTGAAATAAATCTTGGAATCGGCTTCCAGGGCAGACTGGAGCTGCTCATCCGGGACACGAAATGATAAAACTTAGTTATCATTGTGGCTCTCTGCAGTTCGTTGTGCTTTTCCTTTAACCCTTTAAAATCACATCGTGTTAACAGAAAATGACAGAATTTTGTCTAATATACCGTAACTCTTTGACTGTTTATGCTATCAGTGTAATTCCAAATATTCTGAAAGCTGAGAGGCTCAGTGTTGTGATGATAAACGACACATTAGTGGAGTGGCACAGCAGCCGGGATGGAAACCCAGCGACCCTCTGAGGCTGCTGCTAAACCTGCCAGCATTCCTCTGGAAACTTGTCACTGTTTAGCCAACAGGATTTTCTGAGTAATTACACCAAACTGCAGACGTAATGCTAATGCTACATGCTACAGTGACTCATCTGTGCAGCTAATCCTCCTTACTTCCTGTGTCTGTGTACTCGCCCATCCATTCATGTCATGCTTTTGTTTAGAAAATAAGTGAAATGTGGGAATGTTGGGAAAGAGGGATAAAATGGTAGTTTCCCGGCCTAAACAGGTGACTTGACAGCTATGCACCAATCCCAGTCCCCGCCCTCTCATCTACGTGGGCGGACATCCCTGATGCTGATGCTGGTATCGGTATCGGCCCAACTCTCCCAGTTGTGTTAGCAAGTGGTTTAAAATAAACCCGGGCCAATAGGGAGGCAGGGAAACTGTCTGTTTGGGTTTGTGTTGATCATGTGATGTGCAGCCGACCCATCTAGAACGTGAAAATAATTTTGTAACCATGAACGCACCACGCTATGGGACGGCCTCCTGTGCAGTGGACTTTATAAGTTCCAGACTGATCCAGCTCCATTTCAGTTCGCCATTAACCATTTAATACCTTGTGTATCACATGTGACAACGATTCTGGGACCTTTTGCATCACTTTATGGTAAAAACCTGTTTACACAGTCTGATTTGTCTACTGCCCCCTGGTGGACACAATAATAATACACTTATGCATTGCAATAGTATTGATATGTCACATAGTAATAAATTGTAAAATAAATTAATAATAAATTGTAATAAAAGAAACATTTTTTTGCCTTTTTTTTAAATATTTTGTTGAACCACCAAACAAAGACTTCAAATTTTAAATTCTGAAGTTAAAATGATAAAAACATCAATATTTTCAAAGGGTTTATGCCATTTTTGGATTGTTTGTTGGTTCAGTCCGATTTAGAGCTTGTTGGTCTTGTTTTTCAGCTTCTTACACTGATCATGCATCAATCAGGTGATTTGCACTAAGTAAGTTTCCTAAACAGACAACCAATCAGCCTCCAGGTGGATATGTTGCCGTGCTGACTAACTACACCTCCTCCTCCTGTAGTGCTCCATCATATTCAGACTTATACGATCCTGTAAATGTGTTCTGGTGCTTTGACATGCAGACGTAGTTTTACATCCTGGAGGACAGAGGATCTCACACAGGACAGCTCCAGTAGTTTCCTCTCCTCTCTTCATCAGGGTGCGGTGCCAACTTCACCGCTCCGACGGGTCGGGTGGTTTCTCCAAACTATCCAGAAAACTACCCGGACGGCTCCAGCTGTAACTACACCATCGATGCTGGACTGCAGACTGTCATCATCCTCACCTTTAAGGTCTTCCAAGTCGAAGGTAGCTGTCTGTTATTCTCCATCCACTCTGCCGATACAAGCAGAAGCCTTTACTCTGATGTGTTCTCAGCACACTCCACCTGTGGCTACGATGGCCTGAAGATCTACAACCTGGCTACCGGTGGATCTGCTATCGCCACTGTATGCGGCACCAACATCCCAGGCCCCTTCTCCACCTTTGGCCCCATGTTAATCAATTTCTACTCGGACTCTGTGATCTCGTACCGTGGCTTCATGGCGGAGTACAGAGCCATCCGTAAGTAGGAAACGGGATGAAAGAATGAACAGTTACAGCGCTTATCAGGTTTAGTTACAGATAAAACTTTTCTTTGTCAAAGTTAGATTAAAATGCTGATAGAAGGTCTCAATGTAGGATTCCTACCGCTGCAGCAGGAGTTCAGATTATAGTGAAATCAGATTTCTTTCCAATATCAAGATTTAAATAACCCTCCGACAGCTGGTAAGTTCAACACAAGCCTAGATAACTATTTCATTTGGGTCAGAGGAGCATCTAACAACCTGCAGGATAGTGGTCCCTATGCATCCGAAGTGGACATCGCTAGCTTTAGGCTTTAGGTAAGACTAGGAAACAAACTTCCAGGGGTCAATGTTTAAGGAGTTTATTTGTCACATGGATGTGAAAAACTTGGGTTTGATTGCTCTAGTCTAGCCCAAAAGTAACAAAACAGGTAGAAGAAAAAATGCTTATATAAATAACAAAAGTACACATATATCTAAAAAGTTGAACACACTGTTTTATTTTTTACAGATTTGTTTGTCCTTAGCAACAAGGGGAATTTGCAGCAGTGCAGGAGAAACTGCTGCAGGGTTGATTCCTGCAAATGACATATAAAACATCCACCAGCTTGATATCTGTGGTGTATTAATGTAAAGAATGATTTTAATAGCCATGGCATGGCTGGAATTAGCCGCACATGTGTACACTCTTTGTCAAAACCATTTCTGGCTTTAACTGTTCAAGCAGATTTATTTGCTGATGTGTTTTATGGAGAAGCTTAAAAGCCTAGCTACAGTTTAGTGGTGTAAATATTCTGAGACGATACAGCAGATCAGATTTGTGATGTACTTCTGTTACTGCACAGTGCACATATTTATACCGTGTGTGTGTGTGTGTCTACAGCATGCGGAGGTTTCTACAACAGCACCGCGGGAACAGTGAGCAGTGCCGGACTCTCCATCACCAATTACCACCACAACATCAACTGTACCTACCATATAATGGTGCAGGCAAACAGAGTCATTGATCTCAAGTAAGTCCTCATTTCCTGCATGACTCTCCCAGTCGGACGAGTCAGGAACGTGGAGTATACACCACATGTAAAGACAGACGTGTTGATGATGGCTGATGAAGTGTTGGGGTTATCGGGATGAAATTACGAGTAATGGGTTTGAAAGAGTTAAATGTTGGCTGCTCGGTCCCTTGGTTTAACTGTTTACCACTCTGCAGCCTAGACCATGAAAAGGGTGAGATAACTGTAAAACCCGTAACTGTAGATTTTTGATTGGAATCCTGGTCTTGGAAAGTTAAATGGATGATGGGATAAAAGTGTGAACTGGATGTAAACTAAACCCTAAACTAGAATTAGTGGGTGAGTCACTGGATGGGAGACAGGAAGGCTGAATGAATTGATCATGGAATGATGGATGGGGAGAGGAAATGGTGGGTTTGGATGAACGGGAATTTTGTTAAAACATGGAGAAGGTAATGTCATGGTGTTCCTGGTAAAAGTTGAAACATTCAAGAGTTTCATCAGAGTGCTGGAAGAGATGCCTTTTTGCTTCAGAGCATGCTGGACAGGCTCCATGGTCCAGCATAGTGTTGTCACGGTACTCGGTCCTTCAGTACCAAGTCGTTCCAGTGCTACTGTCGTACTGTTGGTACCTGTATTTTCATGGTACCGGTAGTACCGATGGTACCAAAGGAACCAGATGTTAGATGTGTACATCCGCCAGTGGCTAGCTAAACCCCTTGGTGAAGGCGGCTCCACTGAGTACAGCGGGAGCAGTTGCTCCACCTCAGCTCGTAGACGTTCCATAAAAGTCCGCAAAAACCTGGAAATATTCCTCCATACTGCTCGTCCACTGTAATCCAATTGTGCTGAGCGGAAAGCGTCCATAATTTACTCGCAATAACATCATTTAGTATATTTTTATAGCCTAAACCGCTAACATGTTGTAGCTCCTGGATGAGCTTGCGTACGCGATGCACGCGCATGTGGCGGCCACCGATGCATCCAGCATCACACCACCGCACATATTGTCAGAATATGCAGAATATGCTTCTGTAGTGTCACCGCAGCACCGTCAGTTTTCAATATCTCTGAGTTCTTAAAGCATAAGGTGACCAAAAGTAATAATATTCTTGGAGGCTGATCCATCATGTCCGTTAAGCAATAAGATGTAGTCTAAACCCATTACAAACTTATTTTATTATTTTTGTTCATTTTTACATCTCTGGCTGCTGGGACTTATAATGCTGATAAAAGCATTAAGCACAATAACTTTCTGTTCAATACTGAGGACATGACATTACAGAACTGTTTTTATTATTGTATTAATCCTTATTTATTCATTATAGTAAATGTTCATTACAGTAAAAAACCACAATGTTTGTCTAAATACTTCAAGGCAAAGCACCAGTGCATACATTTTATTCATTTATCTGTTCAGGTTTATACAGTGTAAAGAGATAAATATTTTAATAAAGGTGGGGGATATCTTGAAGAAATAGAAAATTTTTTGCTGTGGTATCATTTAGGTATCGAGCATCGTGTAAAGTCATTGGTATTGGTACCGACTACTGAACTTCTGGTATCGTGACAACACTAGTCCAGCATTTAAGAAGGGAAATAAGGAGTGGGATTTCAGTAATGGAGAGCTGCAACCAGAACTCTAATTGTGTGTGTGTGTGTGAGTAGGAAGATGACTGGGGGAGAGCACACTTTGGGATTGTCTATGAGGACACAAGCTGGGGACTTCCGCCAGCACAGGAGTGCAACACACCGGGGCCATAGCCCTACAGGCGGAGTGTTGCTACAACACTTTCACTGGTGTCAGTCCCTCCCGGCTGCTTCCACTCTGCATGTTGGGACACCGATGCAGACGAAAAAAACATGGCAGATTTACGCCATCCTTTTTTTTTTTTACCAATGCTCTGTCTACAGGTTCAACACCTTCCATCTGGAGGCTTCCTCTTCATGTCGCTATGACTTTGTTGCTGTTTACGATGGAGCAGACACCCTGGCACCCTTACTGGGGACGTTCTGTGGGACAGCACTCCCACCTAACCTCCGATCCACCACCAACCACTTGTTCATCGTGTTCAAAACGGATGCTTCCTTGAATGGGATTGGCTGGAGAGCAACTTACCAAGAAACACTGGGTAAGTCAAGTACTCTCAGATGAGACTGAAGGTCCTGCTTTAAGGTTTCACTCAGTGAGATTTCACTGTGCGTGTAGGAACAGACTGTGGACGATGCCATTCTGGATTCAGCTCTGGTATAACAACCAAGGCTGGGATTTGTGAACGAAGAAGTGATGGTTTTTCTCTGAACTGGCTGCAGGTCCAGCACAGGGCTGCGGCGGCTACCTCTCCATGCCTATGGGCATGTTTGGCTCCCCGGATCCTAACCTGGACGGGTTCTACGAGCCAAGGATGGACTGTGTGTGGACCATTGAGATGCCAGTCAACAGGGTGATCAATCTGACCTTCAGTTCTTTTGAGCTTGAGAGCTCCTCTACTTGCCGCTACGACTATGTCAAGGTGAGATCACTTAAATAGAAATGAACATTTGCATATGCACATGGACACACTATGTAAAGTAAAGTTCCATCTGAAGGATTACTATGATAAACTATAAACTTTTGGGAGAAATTTTGAGGGGAGCCACATGAATATCAGCACTGAATCACTGACGTGCATCCAAAACCAATAAAAGCTGTGGATTATTTATTAAATGTACCCCTGCATCTGGGGTAGTGGTGCAATGGATCACTGAACTCACAGTTCGGATCGGATCACGCTTTTTGAGTCACAGATCGGATCAATTTTTGGATCAGATAAATGTTCAACTTTACAACGTTTAAGGTATCTGTGGTGTTGCCTTGCAGCGCTGTAACCAGAGCTAGCATTATTTAGCATTGTCTGGTTTAAATCCATAATAATGTTCACCTTCAAATGCAAACCTTTTTGGGGCCCGACGGTGGGTGGTTGGCTCTCGCCCAACCGCCCACGTTTTAGTCTCCATCCATCTAACCCTCAGCACACTCTCGCTTGTTCATCAAACAAATGGGAGAATGTTTCATGCAGCTCGTCACAAAACACGCTTCGCAAAATAAAAATAAGTCACATTGTGTAGAAATGAGATCATGATTTTTTAACGATATATCGTGCAGCATACAAATTCTGCAAACAGTGGGGGAGTTCGGATGCTGATCTCTGGACAAACAAAACTGGTTCTTTTCCTGCAGCCGTGCTTTGAGATCCTCCACCTGATTCCTCAAATTGTCCAGTTTCTGAGAGCAGGGAAAGAAAATGGATTGAAGCAGAACAAGAATCCGAGTCTAGCAAAAAGCAGGTGTTCAACCTCACCAAGCAGGTGGATGATCTAAAAAGCACACTGCAGAATAAAAATCAGAAAGTGAAGAGAGGTAAAGCTGAAGAGACATGTAAAAAGTCCTGGAAAAGGTTTGTGGACCTGGAAAAGCAACAGGAAAATAATACGTCTCAGGATGTATTTTTTTTATTTGGAGCTGAACGCAGTGATGAGACATCAAAACCCAGAAGGTCAGACTGAGTCCACACAGGTATAACGCCAGGTAGGGAAACTCTGTGAGCTCGATGATTTCAGCAGGAGACAATGAAAGACCTGGAGTGGAAGGAGGCAGAACTTACTGCGTCCCTGATCCTGGATCTGATTTCTGTACTGGGCCGTTCGTATGAGGAAGAACAATCCTCAGAACCACCTGTGGACTTCAACTCTCATGACCCAGAGTTCAAACCCACAGAAGGTCCCAGAAGAAGTTTAAACTTTTAGGCTCTTTTCGCCCAAAATCCCCTTCATTCCTGATGAAAGTCATAGCGCCCTATTCCCATAGAGACACACATTTTGAGGCAACCTTTGTGAGGGCAGCGTGGAATCAGACACTGAAAGTCATGAAAAGGCGACAGTGATGTGTGCCCTGTGTGTAGTCAGTGTAATCACTGTCTTGTTTAATATTTTCTGTTAATATCTTGAATATATGCGTTTCCTGTCAGATCTATGACGGCGACAGCACGAACTTCCCCCTGGCTGGAACTTTTTGTGGCGTCTCCCTCCCGGGCCACTTTGTGTCGACTGGAAACTTCCTGACGGTTCAGTTTGTGACTGACAGCTCAGTTCAGAGGAGAGGCTTCAATGCCACCTACAGAGCGCTGCCGAGTAAGTTTCATCTCTCTGTGAGGACAACGGGGGGGTCCAGCACACCCAGAGTGGTTTGTTCGGTTTCTGTCAAGCGTGTGGACTTATCCATGTGTGTCCTTCCTCAGTGGTTTGTGGTGGGACCCTGAATGCCACGACGACTGCACAGACCCTGACTTCACCTTCCTTCCCCAGCGCCTATCCTCCTTTCACCAGCTGTCGCTGGATCCTGGATGCTCCACCCCAGGAAACCATCAAAGTTTCAGTGCAGACCTTCGTCCTCCAGCAAAACCAGAGCTGCTCCACAAACTACCTGGACATGAAGGACTGGCCCCTGGTGAGTTAGCCTAGCTGCTGGACCAGAAAGACATGCTCCGGCTGCTTCGCTTTGCTTCGGTTTGCCTTGGTATGGCCGGCCATGCATCTCCCAATCTTCTTAACGTGGTGCATATTGTGGAAATTTCACCATTTAAAAATATGAAAGCGGTGGTTCTTCTTTCTATGGTGCGGAGTGGATGATGTAACAGCACCTGAACTGTTTATATCGGCTTCAGGACCTCTGAACCAAAGCCAGTTGTTCAGTAGCCATGTTTTAGTGTTTACGGTTACACAATGTTATTTTATTCGGATTTAATCTTCCTGAATTCTAATAACCTCCTTCAGGTTTACATTGAAATATAAATTCAGAATGAATGGAAATCAATATTTCCGAGGGATGCAATGATAACATGGAAAACACGTTTTCTTAATTCTGCTTTATGGATTGGATGGTGGAAGGGAAGGGCTCTGATTGGTTGGATGGTGGAAGTGACGTACCGTACGTACGTCTAGCGGAAGTTAAAAACTCCTTCCTGCTTCGTTTCTTTCCATCAACAACATGAGAAAACATCGTAATCAGAAGCATTTTGGCTCGATGTGGATTCTAGTTATGAAGCAGCAGCTAGCCGCTAGCATGCTACGTCACTTTCACCTGAACAGACTCGCTTTGAGCCCATTTGCTTCGGACGGGAAGCAACGTTTATGGTCGTCATGGCGACAGGACGAGGGAAGGAGCATGCTCAGAAGGAGCGGGATGAAGTTAAAGCGGAATGAAGGTTTCCATGATAGAGGATGAGAGAGGAATTATCTGATTCAGGATTAAACCTGGAATAAACCAGATTCATTTTATTCAGAATTAACTTTCATTCAGAATTAACATTTAATCAGGAATTAAGTGTTTACATGCTCATTTTTCATCTGTTTAAAGCAGAATTAACTTTAATTCTTAATTATAGAGGAATTAAAACTCTCATGTAAACATGGCCTGTTTGTCATAATTTACATGCAAGGCAGGCATGAATTACAATAAAGTAATTTAAACACAAAGTCATTAAAAAGATTAAAACCTGTTATCCAGTGACTCGGACCAGGAGGTGCTGGTTCAGCACTACTTCCTGTTGGATGGTGAGGAGCAGCCGTGCTCGGCGCCTTTCAGCTGGCTCGTCAAGTCTCAGCTGGAAAGCCTGTGGGAAGAATCCGAGTTCATGCCAGGTTTGCACCGACGGCGCGCTCTCACAGACACACACAGAAGCATGGCCACCGTTGCTTTAAATAAAATCTGTTCTTTTTTTCCTGCTCAACAGTAACACAGGAAGGCGGCACCGAGAGGATCCTCCAGTTTGTGAGCACCTTCCAGATCAGCAAGCTGGGCGCTCACTTCCAGAAACTCTCCGAGGAGGAGCGATGGGAGTACGGCCTCCTCTACCTGCAGGACTTCCTGCTGCTGTCCATGAAGATAAAGTCCAAGGACGAGCTGAAGGTACGGAGACGGGCATGAGTCACACATTTATACATGAGATCCTGGGAAAAGTCTCTGTTGTTTCCGCTGAGCGCTCTAAGCTGAATCCAGGAGAATTTGAGTTTCTAAAGACTGAATTTTGACCAATTAGAAAAAATCCCACAACGTCATACTTTTCTGTTTGCTGCCTTTCATGAAAACAACTGATAATTACGTTTTATTTTTTTTTATTGTCCAATTCTATTTATTTATTACTAACATTTAAAACTGATTATGTCTCCAAAGTGCTCCACAATAAAATCAACAACATCAATAAACACAAAAAAATTAGATAAAATAAATGAAATGGATAGAATAGATTAAATAAATTCTATTATGTTTTAAAAGTTTGTTTTTAATACATTTTATGCTTCTTGTGATTATTTCGGGATTGTATGCTGTCATGTATTTATTTATTTTATTTGTGCAGTCTTTTGGGAAATAAAAACCGATGAAAATGAGCCCGTTTGCTGGTAGATTCACATCGATGCTGTCTTACGCAGGTGCTCACCCGAGCCATGCAGGGCTTCGTGTCGGAGCTCCAAACGTCCACGGGAACCGCCGCCAGCCTCTCTCCTGCTTGGATCACGGCTGCTGCAAAGTACTTTGAGGCCAGACTGGACACGCTCTGCCACATCTTCTCTCTGCAGTCCCAGTTAGCCGTTGACGCTCTCCGGCGGGGAGCGAAGAGGGGGGAGCCGCAGGAAATGGTCAGGATGACTTTTTAAGCTCTTTTCAAGCATCCTCGTCCTCTTGTTGAGCTGAATCTGTTATTGTTGCAGATGGAAGACCTTTTAGTCCTGGGTGTGTGTGTGGAGCAGACCAAACTGCTGGAGGTGACTTCCCTTCACGACTGCGAGTCCTTCATGGACAGAGTGGAGTTACTGCAGCCGTGCTTAAACAGAGCCTTCGGCCAGAAATACGCCGCCCTCTGCGGAGGCGTCTGCACGCAGCATCTGGACTCCATCAGGTGGGTCTGACGATCAAAACATCTCTTCTTTCTGTGCCAGTCGCGTTTATCTGTAACTTCACCTGCTCTCGCAGATCTTTGTGGCAGGGGATGCTGGTGGTTGCATCTTTCATCCAGCATGTCGTTTTCAAAGTGAAGCAGGATGACTCCAGACTGAAAGAGCTGGCGCTCAAACACTGCAACCTTCACCTTAACGTACGTAGAAATTAAACTTTTTCCCTCCGGTTTTTTCAGTTTGGGCTTAAACTTTCCTACAGAAATGTTTGAGATTTGAGCTGCATTGATCCCAGTTTAAAACATTTTTGTTAAAGTTTTCACATGAAGCTGTCACCACTATCACACACAATCCAAAGCCTTTTTGTAAACAAGTCATATATATCTGCAAAGAAAAAGGAGTTTTGCTTTTGTCAATGATGACGAAGACAAAATTATTTTATTGACGGCACTTTTTTTCATGACCATAGCTTCATTGAGGACAGAGACGAAAAGTTAGTGGGTTTGTCAGACATTCAGAACCTGAGATTTCTGCCTGTTGTGCCTCTTCATCTGTCTGTCTGCCAAAAGCTGCAGCAGCTCCTGGTTTGGCCACGCCCACCCCCTGCATGCACTACACACCTGCTGTCAGTCACACACTCAAACAGACAGACAGTTGAGGTTATTAATGCACTGACGGACAACGGCAGCATCAATAAATGGCCTGTTGGTGGGAAACGGCGTGGAGGGAGACGGCGATAAATGTGCCAACAGACCAGCAGCAATGATAATATAATAAAATTAATAATAATCAAAAATTGCTTTACAAAAGGAAGCAGGCTTAAAAACATATGTAGCCTTGTCCGCCACTGAAACAAACTAAATCTGAACTTCAATATGTGCAGCCAGGATACGTCGGATATGTCGGGAAACAGCGCAAATGGCAGTCACAACCCGCAGCTGCAAAAATAGACAAAAATTATAATTTTTTTCCTCTCTTATTTACTTGACCCACTAAATATGAGGATTATTTTTTTGAGAAATTTTCACATAGTTTTAGGAATAGTCAAGGACCAGCAAAGCCTCATTTTATTTCACTCTCTGAATGTGCATATTTCAGTTGATGCTGCTTTTTCCCCTGTTTATATCCTAAAACTGACAAAGTAGATTAAAATATTTAGATTAAAACATATTAAAATGACTACATCTGACTAGACCTAATATGTACTGTATTTTCGTCAAAAAGACTAAGACCAAAACTCAAATGGCAGTGTTCTCCATAGTGTCATAACAGTGGACTCTCTCTCTTTCTGTTGCAATGAGTTGTATTTTTAAAGAATTTGGTCTGAATGACTGAAAAGCAGTACTTCACACATTAATAAAGTCCCTTCCAGGAGGTTTACAATCCAGTCCCAAAATGTAGTGATTGTTCAAAAACAGTACTATGTTCTTAAGAAATCTCTATTTAGACGCGAATATAATGTTGAGGCCATTTCCTGTGAAGCTTTCCACCAATCAGAGTGTCTAAATTGAGAGTAATATCCACTCGGGAGCAGCTAAAGATCGACAACAAGTGAGCAGAAAAGAAGGAAAATGATGGTCCTCTATGGCTGGAATAAAGGAAAGAAGCTGAGTTGGAGTCAGTTTAGTGAGGATAGGAGGGAAATAGTGGCAGAAATATCTGGAAATGAGGAAAAACTGGATGTGGAAGTACTTTCTGTTTCTGTGTGTTTGTTTTTATCCTGAAGATGTTGGGATGAGAAAAGTCTCGGTCCCTGTTGATCTGTGTTTTAGTTCTATAAAGTTATGTTAGTAATTAATCCTGTTTCTTCTTCTGGTGGGCCTTTATGCTGCTATATCTATTGATGCATTCATTTTCCATCATTTTAGCCTCATAATCTGACAACTGATAAAAAAAATGCTGTTTTTTGACTGTGCTTATTAAGGTTGAGGTTCTACTGTTGATACATTTTAACATTACATGAGGGTTATTAGAACACAGGTAAAATGTTTAACAGTGATAATAAAAAAAAGGCTTTTTTTATATCTCTAACAGCTGATGCAGGAGTCACCTGACATAAGAAGCGTGGACACGCTGCAGCAGCTCATTCGCATCCTCAATTCTTTCCACGACGAGTGCATCGGCAGAGAGCTGAGGTCAGACTCTAAATCTGCCTCATAATGTTTGAAAATCCAGATAATAGCATGATTTTCTCCGTTCTGCTCCCTCTGTTGTAAAGGTTTGGGATTTCCTGCCCGGTGTGCCTGCTGGAGCTCAGCGAGCCGTCCGTCCTGCCCTGCCAGCACGTCGTCTGCCTGACGTGTCTGCAGCGCTGCATCCAGCAACGCAGGCGTTCCTGCCCCAAATGCAGAGCCGAGCTACCAGCCGACTTCACACCAACCGCCTCTCACACAGTCAGGTAGGCTTTAAATAATGATGTTCAGACGAATTCTGTCTTGATCAAACCGACTCTCTGCCAGAATCAGTGGTGGGAACCAGATGTGCAGGACTTATGCAGACCAGATCATGACACAGGAAAGCTTTTTTAAAGCACCACTATGTAAGGCTTAGCAGGTGGACACCTCAGAACCAGGTAGATAAAGCTTAATTTACAGCAGGCTTCTTTGGAGGCGAGAGTACAGACGAGAATCCTGTTTAACTGCTTCAGGAACGGTTGAGTGTGGCTGAATGTATCAGAGAATATGAAATCTGAAGGTCATCAGGGTCAGGTCTACTTTCTGTTCCCAGAGTCAGAGCTAAACACGGAGAGGCAGCGTGAGGCTCTGCTTCTGTTTTACTGCTTTATGGTTTGTTTTTATCAATGGTTTTATTTTCTCTAATTGTTTTATTCATTTTAAAAATTGTTTTATTGTGTTTCAGATTAGATTAGATGAACCTTTATTAATCCCCGATACGGAATTTTTTGTGTTGCAGAAAGCTATTTGTATACACGATATATGCATAATTAGAATAAAGATAAAATAAATAAGAAATATATACAAATAAAATAAGTTTCAATGGTGCAAAGAGAAGAGTGATTGTAAGTAAATCCTGTGCAAAAGGAAGAGATGAAACAAGTGCCATGGATGCAAGATGCCCAAACAGATAAACAAGTACAGGTACTACTCTGGAAATTAAAATATCCTGAAAAAGAGCTGCATTCCTGTAACTTAACTTAAAAGATTATTTGTACATGTAAAGACAAAAAGTATGCAGATCCATATATTTCAGCATTTATTTGTTTAGATTTTGCTGATCAGGATTTGCAGCTTTAGAAAACCTCAACTTAGAAAATTTGAATATTGCTTGAAATCAGTAAAAAATGGATTTTATATAAAAAAATCTCAGGCCTCTTACAGTAAAATCTTGCATGTTGCATAAAATGTGTTGGCTTCACCTTTTATGTTGAATTGCCTGAATATAACAACTTTTCCAGCATATTCGTGTTTTCCCAGCAGTACCTTTATGTATACAAATGTGAATATGTTGCATAATTGTTTTGGAAATGCAAAGCAATCATTTTATTATTTATTTCTCTGTTTAGTATTTCATTTCCTTGTGCTGCTGTGTTTATTATGTTTCAGCTGTGGGTGCTATAAGAGACTTTACAAATAAAATTGCTGAGATTCTAAAGTTAAAAACCTTTGAGTTGCTGCCTTCTATCAAAACAGCTGTTAATTCCTGCTTTGTTTATCTTTTTCTAGTTGAGTTTTTTTCTTTTTTTACAGTTTGTTTTTATGTGTTTTCCTGCTTCTTCTTCCTTTAGGGCAGCGCTGGAGCAGCAGGCGGCCATCAGGCGCTGCTGCAACTCCTTCTTCCTGGAGGTGGTGTCCCGGTTCTGTCTGTCTGAGGTGCAGCAGCCTGAAGAGGGCGTGGTGGAGCTGCTCTTCTCTTTACTCGTCTCTGCTAACGGTCAGCCAGGTTAGCGGTTAACAGGTGTCTGTGTGCTCATGCTGAGGTGTCTCATTGTCGTTGTGGTTGATGCAGGAGACGTGTACCGCACCAGAGAGCTGACTCCCTTCCTGGAGTGTGTGGATAACAGCCCCGTGGTCCGCTCGGTGCTGCCCAAGCTGCTGCTGCAGCACAGGTGAGGGAGAGGAGAGAAGATGGAGGGAGTGGGGAGTCAAGGCTGTTACACATCTGCTGCAGATGTTTTATCTGAGTAACTCACACAGAAATCTGTTTTATTTCATCAAATCAGTGTTAATGGAAATGTTCAGGGGTTAAAACTCCTGATTGTTTATAAATCCCAGAACAGTTCAGGCTCAGAATCCATCTACCAGAGCTCCTAGACCCACAGACTCAGGTCAGCTGGTCCAGACCAGTATCAAGACCAGAGTCCAGACCAGAGTCCAGACCAGTATCCAGACCAGAGTCCAGACCAGAGTCCAGACCAGACTCCAGACCAGTATCAAGACCAGAGTCCAGACCAGAGTCCAGACCAGTATCAAGACCAGAGTCCAGACCAGACTCCAGACCAGTATCAAGACCAGAGTCCAGACCAGAGTCCAGACCAGTATCAAGACC
>JAVQJG010041083.1:0-14269 GCA_036024015.1 Craterocephalus amniculus | reverse complement strand
CTTCACCAATAATTAGGTAAGCTATCTGGTGTGAAAGAAAAAAAAGCTTAGTCAATGATTAACTAATCATTAGTCCCCTATTCGTTCCTCATTAGTCCCTGAATAGTTAAGCTAATTTTGTGGCCCTTATTGTAAAGTGTTACCGTTTTACCAAGGGCCTCTAAATGTCTGGACGATTATGAGGTGTGCAAACACGTAATGAAACCGGAAATACTGAAACATCTGGGTGAACATCAGCCAGATGCGGAGACATGTGGGGTTTTAGACAGAACAAAGGCAGGCGATGAAAAACTGACTGTCCAACAACACAGACCGCTGGAACCTGACAGCCCGTGCTACTACTACTACAACTTCTACCACTACGACTAATACTACTACGACTACTACTACTACTACTACTACTACTACTACTACTACTGTCATTTAGCAGAGGCTTTTATCCAAAGCGACTTACATTTGAGAGAACAACACAAGCATAAATTCAACGAGTAGGATACAGAATGTGTTGCGTTGCAAAGATTATGTTCGTTATTTTATACCATTCATATAAACTCTTTGCGTTTTCCTCATATTCCAGGCTGTTGTTTTTTCACTGTTAACTGTTTCACTGTTTTTTTTCTGGAGCATTTACTGGTAACTGAGCCAGTTGAGTGTGTGTCTGTGTGTGGTGAGAGTTGCTGCCTCATTTTCTCTATAACTATTGTGTTGACTGTTTGCGTTTGTACTTTAACATTGATCAACATGAGAAGCAACAAGCGGCCTTAACTATTTCTGTCAAAGTAACAGTGCAAACAGAATATTATTACACATGTACAGCTTATAAATTTCTATTTCTTATCAAGGATCCCCAATTAGCTGTTGCCATGGCCAAATTTAAAAACATACAAAAAGAATACATCACACATAAAAAAAGAAAAAGAGTCATTAACATGTCATCACTTGATAAATAAAAGAGGAAGAGGAAATATTTCCAAAAACATTTTCAGCAATGGAACCATATCGCCAAACATCGCATTGTCCCACTTTTTTTGCTTCAAACAGGACATACAGCAAAGAATTGTGGGTAATTTGCTTCAACAAAGTCTGCATAGATGCGACTATGCCGAACACTTTGGGACACCATACACACTCGTAGAATCAACGCGAACGCACAATCCAGGGTTTCGAAGTGCGGATATTTTGACAGGGCCAATGTTTCAGTCTCACAAACCGCATCCATTTGTTAAGCTGTCTTAAATCTGAGTATTTGTGGAGTCATCCACTTGAATTTTCTGGAGTTTCCTACATAACAAGACAGGCTTAAATACGTTAAGAACTTTTTCAAAACACACACTAAAAACATAATATGGGTCCATCATCTTTAAATAACTACAAACATACCTATTATATGTCCTTTTTATTTAAAGTTCTGAAGAGTTATCTGAGGTAATAGTTGGATAATGCAGTCAAGAAACATGTAGACCATTGAAAAACAAATAATTTAGGCTGTATTCAATAGAACACTGGTTAAGGAACTTTAACAGGAGGCAATCGGATCCCTCAAGTCACTAATTTCATCACTGCTATATTTATCTAACCCAGTTCTTGAGTAGATAACAGAGTAAAGTAACTCAAGTAGAAAGACACAGAATTAAGAGTGTATAGTAATTTTATTACTCCCAGTTTTTGGGGATTACAGTGGTAGTCTTAAAGGAACTTTCAGTTTTAACAAGCTTTTTCTGACATGAGAAAACAAAACATCTAAAACATCTTCTACACAGAAAAACAAACAAAAGTATGCTTTTAACATGAATGGGCTGTAGTGTCTTTTTACCTACTAAGAGCAAACTGGCCAGACAGGGATCTTCCGTCCCTCACCTGAACAGACGAGACTGCAACAATCAACGCGCAGTACTGAAATATTTTGTTTTAATCGGTCCAGAATCAGCACCATTGTAGCCAGGGATCTTTCCTTACATTGATTTGTCAGTACTAAGCAATTTAGGCACTTATCAAAAAACTGGCAAAAGGTTATGATCAAATGGTTACTTAGATTTTGTGAGCGAAATGCTTGTATGTTTTCTGCGTACCAGTCAACTAAAAATGAAGCAAAACTTCGGACGTACACTGCACGGACATTCAAAGCTAACCTCACAGAAGATTTAACTAAATCTAAAACAGTCCAATGAGGCCTCATAGTGTACTGAGCGTAAAGTGTGATTACACAGCACAGAGGAGATACAGACACTTAGTTTACTTTGGATATAAACTATTTCAACACTGTTTGTGCTGTTGTTCAGCTCAGATAATATAATGGCAAAAAGCCAGTCATACCTGCAGGTTTACAGGGCCGAGTGCGTCACACTAATCTATAATGGACAAACATTTAAAAGTGCTTTACATTAAGGTACCTTCAATACATTCACCTCTACATTATGAAGTTGTCTAAAATACCACACAGGTAATGAGTGAGCTGCAATTGGATGAGTATTTCCTTTGGCAGAAAAAAAAGAAAAAACCGTCAAGAAAATATTTGCCTTTAGAGTGAGGAGGAGTGTGAGGTTAAATGATGAGTTCTTTCTTTAAAAAATACATGGAAGGATAAAGCAAAAAGTAAACCAATTCCTTTATTATGGAAGCCCATTTCCATTCCTCTGATGAAGCAAAATAATGAGATAGAGCTTTTAAAGTTTTGATTTCATAGACATTGTCTCTCACTTAAGAAGGTTCATTTCTCCTCAAGAAATCCATCCAGATTTTTGTATCTATTTATGTGCCATACAGTGTTTAGTCCAGATACCAAAAGCTGGTCATTCATAGCTTTCCCTTTACGCTCAAAGGTTTCACAGTCTGTGAACCTACGTCCAAAGTAACCTTTAACCCCTGAGGCATATTTTCAGAAAACAAACTCTAAAAAGGACAAATGCAAAGTAAAGGAAGAACTGCTCCACAATAATAAGCTCATATTCATGTTCTTGGTTTTAGGCAGATCAAGGGACTTCAGAGAATCCATTCTCAGAGCCAAAATGTGTGTGCCTGTTTCTATTCCTGAATAAATTGCAACAGATCAGAGGAGAACTGTGATTGAATTTGTATCCTCTCTACTCCTCATATTAAAGAGAGGATAGCAATGATGCCATGCACACAGATGCTATTAGTTACTTTTAGCTACATCATTTCTTAACATTTTGGTGTTGATTTGTGAACATTAGCGTCCAAACTGAGCAACAGTTGAAAATAAACATCACTGTACTGTTTAATTTTTAAAGAAATACATATATAATGGTTGATTATGTCTGGAATCTGCCATAAATATCACTGCTATCATTCAGGCCATCAGACTTAGTGATGGTAATGATATGCAGACAGCTTTGGAAAACACTAAAATTTTGATTAGCTAGGTCAAAATAAAAGTATTTTCAGTCATTAAGAGGTTCCAAATCAAACCTTTCTAATTATTTAAATGGAAATTATTTATATTTCTTTATCACAGTATGGACATGGGCTCCCATACTTAATGCAGATCTGCTCTTATCTTATTAAAAAAGCGTAAAGAAAAAGGGATATAATTTGGGAGGGTAAACTTAATTCTTGTTAAGTTAGCTAAAAGGATCAGTGCCATTATGACTTTGTTACTTCCAGATTTAGTGACGGTTATCTGCGACATGCCTCAAAGTACCTCGTAGAGCCAGGCTAGCTGCTTGCCAGCTGGATATTTACTAGTAGTTAAAAGTTAAAATGTAACTAGTGAAAATGGCAGGTGGAACTTTATCTGGAAGTAAAGAAATGATATATTTTAATTTTTTGTAATCTGCTTAGAAACTGAGAATGGGAAAACTAACATGTTGTGGTTTTCAGGGGATTATTGCCTCAGTAGCCATTTTTTAACACATCTTGTTGAAGCAGAGGCGCAGCAAACTTGACTTGTTTTTTCTTCCTTTTACTAACAAATGATTACTGAGTAAACACCAGAAATGTTGGTGGTCAGATTTTCTAACATTTAAATAGAACCCAGCCAGCTTTTGCCCAATTTTCAGTCTTTATACCAGTCTTTATGTTACGCTAAGGTAACTAGCTAAGCGTAGAATAATATAGCTCATCATCAGAGATGTGTATGCAACCAGGGGGCTGAACGCAGCAGAGTCTAAACAAATATAACAAGCTAACTTTACTAGCCTAAAAACAAAAGATGGAAGATCATTGTTCAAATTTCTAAGGGGATCTCAGTTACCGAGAGCAGAAGAAGACTGTAGATGAAGGTCAGTAAAAATTCAGATTCAGTAAGTGAAAAAACTACAGTGCTCTGATCCCATGTCACAAAACACAAGACTACACAGAAAGCAGGCAGCTATGGAATATAAGGATCCACCCGCATGCAGATTTTCCTTTTCAAAAAGAAACTCTTGATGGCAAATTTATCAGGATTTGATTTTCTCTTGGATATGTAACAGATAATAGCTGGAACATTGTTAGCTTGAACTCTGTCATCAGAGACTTATTATTCTTGTATGATGATGATCAATAAATCTTTTATTAAATATGCAGAGAATTTATGAGATCCCAACACTAGTCCTGACAATGATTGGTTTGAGTTTGTCACTTCTTTTGGATGTGAAATTGGGAAAAAGAACTTATGATCATTTTTACACACTGAACCCATTGAAACTGGTGCTATCACTATGCTGCTGAAATGAAAGGAAAGCGAAAACACAACAGACTCTATTAACCATGAAAAACATGCGGTGGCATGTTAGTTATCGTGTTATGAGTCAACAATAAGTTATTAATATGAACATGTATGTTCCTAAAGAAGTTAATTACATCCCCCCTGACGGCTGCTGCGTTTATGCCCCCTAGATATGCATGCACCTGCTAATGTTTGTAAGCAACAAACCCATCCATGAAACTTCCTCATCTGAATCACTACAAGAAAAGGAACAAGAACACTTCCACAAATGACCCTGTAGTTAATGTTTCAGCTCTAAATCTTGAAGAAAAGCAGGTATTTTTTCAGTTAAATGCATCCAGTTTAGAGCCAAATTCTTCTAATGTCAAAGACAGAAAATAGAAAATAAAATTAGTTTTACTGACTATTTAATAATGTCAAGTTAATCCAGAGTGGACTCAAAGAATATACAGTAGAAAGACTGGATTATTCTACTGAGGTTGTTTTTTGTCATTCCTTTTGGGTTAAGAGAGTGTAAAAAAAAAGATATGAAGCTGTAATCCAAAGTTTCCCCAACATGGTTTAAAATATGACCACATTACATGAAAGCTGCTCTCATTGTTTCTACATTTGATTTATTGTGCTGGCCAAGATCCTGAACCAAAGTATATCACATTAAAGGAAAATTACAGCAGAGTGAGACCTGGGCACTCATTCAGCGGGTTAAAGGTTAGAGGACATTTCTAATTACTATTATTTAATTGGAATTTTTTCTCTTAAAAGTCTATAAAACATCAGCAGGACTTTTTTTTCTTTTCAAAAAAGCAGAGTAAAGAAATATTCCCTCGACGGCTTTGTCCTGGGAAGGTTTCACATAAATATAAAATTGAAAAAACAAAAAAAAGATACACGCAAAAGATTAAATAATCAGACAAAAACAACAACGGAGAGCAGGAATTTAAGTTAAGAGAGCAGAACAGAAGGAAATATTGAGGTGAAAGTAGGGGGTGGGGCGGTTAAAAGCTGTTGGCACGAGGGAGATGGGAGGGAGAGCAGTCCTCCATGATTCAGTCTTTTATAGGTGCTGCTAGTAGGGACCCTTACTGTGTCCAAAAATTCCAATGGGGAAGTGTTTGACATGTGAGGACCACTGAGCTGCCAGTTGGAAAAATTTGACATCATTCCACTCAACGCCATCAATCAGCACTGCAAAACAAAAATAAACACATTGTAAAACTATATGGAGGAACAACTGACGAGGGATCAAAACAAATTACCAATTATTGAAGTACTCTGTCACAAATTTTCAATTTCATGGAATACATTAGCTGATTATGAATTTCATGGAGGCATCAAGTCTCAAAAAAGTTGGGACAAGGCCACATTTACCACTGTGTAGCATCCCCTCTTCTTTCAATAACAGTCCATAAACATCTGGGAACAGAGCAGACCAGTTTCTGGACATTAGAAGGAGGAATGTTCCATTTTTCTGATAAAAGATTCTACTTGCTTAGCAACCCTGGGTTTTGATGTATTTTGCATTCCCTGATTACCCAAATATTTTCATTCGGAAATATTGGAACAGGAGGCTGGTCAGTCCTACACCCCAACTCTCCTACTGAAGTCCTGCGGTTATTACTGATACAGTATGTGGTTTAGCACTGTCTTTCCAAAATATGAAAAACCCTCGCCTAAAATAAACGGGAGCTCTGAATTATTACTTTATCTAAGATCTGCATGTTGCATGGACACTAATGGACGAGTCTCTAATACTTTACAGTTGAGGGCCTGAAAATCACCAACATTTGATTATCAACCATACATCATACACACACTCATGTCTCAAAATTATTGCGATTGTTTGATGAATTTGTGGACAATTTGTATATTGAAGAATATAGCTCAGAAAATGGTCCACTGTTTGCGTATGTAGTTTTTGTGCATTACTGAATCTCCATTTGTACTTCTGAGAGACGTTGCCTCTCATAAGTGCTCTTTTAATACCAATCATGTTACTGACTTGTTGCCAATTCGTCTTATTTGTTGCAACATGTTTACATAGCACTTACTTTTCCAGCCTTTAGTTGCACTTTCTTCCAAGTTTTTTGAGACTTATTGCTGGCCTCAAATTCATAATGAGATCATATCGTTTTATTAGAGTCAAATGTTTCACGTTTAATATTTGACATATGTCCCATCTTCTACTGCCAATAAAATATTGGTTCATGAGATTTGCAAACCACTGCGTTCAGTTCTTTTTTTGGATTAGAAAAAATTAGTTGAATTGAGTCATTTAAGGTGCTCCTAAGATTTCTCTACAATAATCAACTGCTATTGTGATTTTTGTTCAGGGGTCAGATTGAAATAAGTGAAAATAACATTAATGCCTCCTATCCCTCTGAGCATGCCTGAGGAGGAATAACAAACTTGGCAAGTGGTCTGAGCTGAAAATTACCTCTCAGCATGGTCTGCTGTTGCTTGGCAGTGCAGATGAGACGACTGATGCCCTCAATCACTTGACTCTTTGACTCAACTTCCTTGTCTTTGCTCTTTTTGGGTAGAAACATGACTGACGGAGGGGAAAAGAGATTGAACATTGTGAGTTAATGAAATAAAGGACTGATTATCTTCCCGCCAACTGTAAGCAGTGATGTGCCACCGTTCTTTTGTGAAACGTTTTAGGTTAAAGAGTGGACATAATTCATTTACATTGAGCTCAGTTTTTAAGTGGTTAACAGGTAAATAAAAAGAAGTAGAATGTGCATCAGAGTCTTTGAATAACAAGAATGTACTCTATACCCTTCTTGTTCTTCTCCTTGGTCACCACAGTCATGGACATGGTGGGCTGGGTGCTTGGCTCAGCACCCCCTAGTGGCAGCCGGCTGACCTGCAGCGAGCGAAAATTGCACTTCAGAGTGTTTTTGGTCGAGGAGTCCCGCTTCTCCATGTCTTTCTTCCTCTCCGTCAGAGCCACCCAGTAGTCCACCTGAAGCCCCATCAGCTCCGACTGACTGCTGGAGCTACAGAAACACAGACGGAGTTATTCTAGTGGGAAAAGTCAAGCCTGAGATAATGGAAAAATGTCAATTTCAAGTTTTTTGGGGTAATGAAATTTTCCTCTGTGTCTGACAGGGGTTTTTCAACCCCCTAAAAAATCATAATATATCCAACATGGGCAGGTTTTGAGTTGCTTAAGTGCTACTGTTCAATCCCACGGACACAAAAGCTGTCTTTTGAATGCAAAGGATGTTGTTATCTTCTATAGTAAGAAAAGTCCAATAAGGAAGGAGAAAATGATTTTCCAGTGGAACAGATATTTTACCTGTAAGCGCAAAAGCTGGTGTTGACGGAGGGAGAGGAGGGGGGTGTGGGTGAGGCTTCTTTGAGAGCAGGTGATACTTGTGGAGGGGTGGAGGAGAGCAGAGAAGAACCCAGAGGAGCTGCATCATCAGAATCTCCTGAGGAAGAGGAGCTCATTCTGAAACTGTGACTTCTCGAACATGCGCAAAACTCATAACAGTCCAGTAAGTCAGTGTAGCGTCTTTAAAACCCAGTGAAAGTGTCCAAAAATGTTTTTAATCAGGATTCATTTTTTTCTACAAACTTCACACTATGACAATGAGAAAACATTTAACAATATATAAATCAATAGCTAAGTAAATAAATCTGGTTAAAAATCTGTGAATTGGATTTTTTATTCCAGCATTTATGAGGACAAAAAAGTAAAAGTTTTACTTCATGTTTTTCTGGAAGAAATTTAGTAAGACAGCACAAAAACATGGAGGAAGGAAGTAGCTGTTGTTAAATAAACACTGAAGTTCAAATTCAACTTGAACCCAAAATGTAATTAAATTTAGAATTAAATTAAACTAGAGCTATACTGCTTATGTGTACAGCTCTGAACTGAACTCGCATAGTTCATGGGTCCCTACAACCACATCAAGGAGGATGCTGAAATGATGTACTGTGGCTCTGAGCAACATGAACAGCTGTGCAGCGTCGCCTCAGCTCCTCAGTATACAAGATGTAACTGTCAAGTTCCTAAAAGTCAGAGACGCAGCGAGCCGTCTAAGCCATGTCCATCTGTCTCTGGTCAGGCAACAATGATACGTAAACGTTGATTTGTGTTTATGTCAAGTCTCAGCTGTGCCTCCCTTGAGGGACAAGCTAGCAAGTGTGTCCACTGAGTTGTTGCTGCTGAGTGAGACACCTATTCTAAAGTCGACAAATGGCTTTGTATTTGTTTTTTTGTACTATTTACAGCTTAACAACCAAATACGAGTTGCACTCCAACCATAAAATCTACAGCGGAGTGCTGTAGCTACAATCTAAAAAATTTCATCCAAATAGTGCAAAATTTTATTTGAATTTCAAAACCCAAATTCAGGAAGTACTCAAACATACACTTTATGTTCTGATTATCTGGACGGACTGTGCTCTTGGGACAGATAGGATCTTCCATTTTAATAACAAGCTTGTTAACATAAAGCTAGCTTACTTAACTAAGATGTCACCGAGGCATGCAGACAAATTTATAAATGTTTTTATAAATTTACTGAGGTTAAACATTTCCCTAACTATTAATGGTTTGAACTTTAAAGAAAAGTGGTTGGAGGTTTATTAAAATATAATTATTTTGGGTTAAAATCGACTCTGCTGAAGACCCTTTAACAAAGGCAAGAATTACTAGAACAAAGGCAATTCAAAATAAACGTCATGTTATCAAAATGATCTATACTACTAATATAGTAACTCTGATCTTTTCCAATCATAAATTGTTTTCTGGCTACCAGCTATCGATGAAAATTGAATGTTTAAAACAAAGAAAGTCAGTTTTCAAGTGAAAGCCCTTCAGCTTGTCTCAGCTGAAATGAGTAACCGCAGCACAAAAACTAAGCCTAAAAAAGAAAATTTGAAGCTTTTCCACAGGAAGCAGCTTGCATTAATTTTCTGTTAAACATTCATTTTTCTTAACAAGCTCTTGCCTGATGTTGCAGATGTTTGCTCCACAATGCCAACTTTCACCATCTGAAGAAAAAGCGAGGAGAAGGAAAAGACGGATCACTTAAACCAGCAACACAAAGAGCCACAGCGTTCAGCAGACCATCAGGTAAACAAAATGAACCCACAGCTCTGTGAAACCTAAAGTCAGGTGGATGTACTCCCTCTTACCCCAATGAATGGGATGAACTTCTGACACGAATCCTCGTCAGGACTGAGGAGAGACAGCAGATAAGTTACCAAAGATGCAAGAAATAAATATTTAATAGTAAAGAAGAAGCAATTTAAGATTGCACTACGAAATCTAAATTAATCTAAATGAATTCAAACTACTTAATTACTGCAAGCACTTGGAAAACTTAAAAATTAAATGATCATGAGAAAAACTATAGAAATTGCATCTACAGTAACTAACATGAAATCAAGTATTAGTAATTTATTCATATTGACTTTTTGTTTATGTTTATTTCCAGTGTTTCACAGCTGGAAATACAGCAGTCTAACATTGCATAGAGCAGGGATGGCCAAAGACGGTCCTCAAGGGTCGCAGTCCTCCAGGTTCTGGATGTTTTCCTGCTCCAACACACCTAATTATTGTCACATGGAACTCAACAGCTCGTTGTCAAGTTCTGCCCCAACCGGTTCACGACCCATGAATCTACGTCAGGTGTGTTGAAGCAGCACAGCTACACCCGAGGACCAGACTGGGCACCCCCAGCGTGGATGGTATGCAAAGCCCAGCTGCACATGCTGCTGGGCTCAAATCTTTACTAAAACAGATTTATATCCTAAGTGCAAGCCTCCCTTTTAAAGTTGGACAAGCAGAGTGACAAACATGCAAGATATTGGTCGATTTCAAACTTATTTCAACCAAATAAAGCAATCCAGTCACTGGAGAAACAGAGAGGATCAACCTAAAATGGTCAGATAGGTGTTCAAGAGGCAGCCAGCCCAGAAGGGAAACTTAAAGGTCAAAAAGAAGTGAATTAGAAGGAAGAGCACCAACCTAAGTCCAAAACCTCTCTGGTTCCATGCACTACCCGGGACAGGTAGTGCATAGCCAAACCTAAAAGCCATCTACATATGAACTATTTTCCAGGAAACATCCAGAAAAATAGCCAGAATAGAGTACTACTGAACTGTGAGTCTCAAGTTTTCTACATGTCAAGTAGTTTGATGATGCGAGAGGTTGTTGCTCTTGCCTTGAGGAAACCTGCCATCGCCCCCCCAGGGAAGAAACAGAGAGACTACAGACAGAAGAAGGAAGAAATAAGAGAGAGAGGAGACAATCTGTCGATGGTAACAGCTGGATTTCCAAACAGTCATTTCTGCTGATCAGGTTCAGAGCAGCCAGAGACACAAGCCAGATTTCTGCCTGATATGTGAGGGATGTATTCCCATCTCACCTAGCAAGGATGCATTATGACAGCACACTCCTGTCGGATGCATTTCCTCCATGTATCGGATTAAATGTGGCGTCATAAGTTAGAGGTTCCACATGCAGGTGGCTGATGGTCATGCACATTTCAGACTGAGAAAGCTATTGTTCCAAAGTGTCGTATAATCTAGCATTTATGTTGTATATTATGGTATTTTTCTCACTGTTGAGTTTTTGTGAAGAAACAGTTGATAGTTATTATAATTTCTTAAAAAAGGAAACTAAAATGTCTGAGTGGTAGACTTCCAGTAATGATTCCTTTTATTTGTAGAGGTTACCTTCAAGTTCAAATATAGTCAGGTGGGAAATTTGTCTATTGTCAGGCACACTTATAAATATGTACACAATAATCTTTGAAATTGACATCTATTTGTGCTGATTGACTTTTTCAGAAACACACTGTAATTGAAAAATATTCCTCTAATACTAGATTATGCAGACTATGCAGCCGATTTGCTCTAACTAAGAAAATAAAACAGATTTGGTCTTGAATATTGCTACATAAAGGAAAAATCATTTTTCCTTGGAACACATTTTAGCCACCACAGACACCACAAGAGACAGTTGGATGTATTCTTGTCATTTAGTGGCTTCAAGCACAATAACTATGAGTCTGTTCACTTCAAAAGTTACATAACAAGACAAAATTCAAATTTCCGATCTGATGATAAAATGATGTATATGAAGTGTAAATTTCGGAGCTGTTGCAGTTTAAAGAAAAAAATATTTAAGATTTTTCAGCCACAACATTCTGTTCAATCCCAAATTTTTTTTAATTGTCACCTCAAACCAAAATGCTTTTCTACATGGTTACACACTTAAAACATAAGTCTAGCTTGTGACCGGTGGTGTAAAGTGATAGCTGCATTCATAAATCAAGAGCAGAACAGATCCCATAAAGACATGTTTAATAGTGATGTTAGTCTATTCAGCCGAACATGCTCCTCAAACATGTTGATTTTAATAGATGAAGTTTGTAATCTAAAAACAATGACGCATCCTTATTTTACTGATAATGTGCATATTTCCTAAAAAGTAACAGACAGAAATGAATGGCTGGAAGCACAAAAAGTTGATGAAAGAGAGACACAGAGGAGGAAAATATAAATAAAGGACTGAGCTGATCATATCTGGTCTCCCGCCACTTTACCAGCACATTTTTCTGAATTGTGACAACTTTTGGTTGAACATCTGTCTGCGCAAATTATAGAAATAAAGATCATCAAAGATGATTGGATAAACCTCACCACAGGAAAATTATATTTAGCTTAAATCATAACATGCAGACAGACTTAGAATTTCTTAGACGACATAAAATTGGACTGACTGAAGCACTATGAGGAATGATAGAGTTCATTCTTTTATACTTTTGATAAATACAATGCTCCAGTCAGCAACTAGTTAGCTCAATTTAGCAGCAACACATAGAAAGTTGGGAGAGAGGTATTTATGTTTGCAGCTTTCCTTTTAGTTACACTTTTAAACATTTGGGAACTAACTGAATACTAATAGTTGCAGTTTTACTAGACATTTGTGAACACAAAACTTAATTTGCTCAATGGTTCGCTGCTCTTGTCTGACTATCTGTCTAAGATGCTGAAGGTCTTTAGTTTTTATTTAGGCTATGTATAATGATGACAGGATGGTTTGTCATGGTTCATGCCTGTCAAGCACTGATTTCTATCCTTGGTTTTTATGCCCTGAGATTTATCTGAATCTTTTAATCACTTTAGATGATGAGAAATCTCACTTGTTGATCAGAATCTCTTTCTAATCATTTTTTATTGTTTGTTTTGTAGAGGATTGATGATTTCCTTATGGAGTCTGGTACAACTGGAGAACCACCCTTACCTTTGCTCAGAAAGACTAAGATGGAAGCTTCTTTATATCCAATCTTGACATCCTTACCTGCTACCAAGTTGTTATTATTTCATTGATTTGTTAAATCAAGGTTTAAAGAAACTAACAATTTCCAGATTAAATTTCCTTTTATGCTTTTTTAGCAAACTTTACCAGATTCTTTGGACAAGATGCTTTCTTTTAAACTGAGAAATTTAAATAGATGAATAATTTTATTTTTTTAAACATAAAACGGACACTTTTGCTTTTAAAATGCAGCTAATTAATCTTACACAAAGTTACTAAAATTTAAATGATGGGGATAATGCACAGGGCTATTTCCTGGTTGCTTCTAGTGAATTTATGTCTATACCCATTAAACAGGTTTGTTTCATTAACACATGACCTGCTAACTGGAACCTGGCTGTGGCTTCATTTTAAGCAGACAGATGTGACGGTAGTATGAATCCTTGTCCCTGACACTGACTTTTACTGTTCTATAATGAAATAAGTGTAAAGTAAATTTAAATCTGACAAAGCTAATAACCTATTAGGGATCATAAGTTTTACGACTTCTTGGTGACTGCTGAATCACAGCTTAGGTTAGCGTAGCAAAGCTGTTAAAGTGGCAAGCTCCAACAAAGACTGACACAGTTTGAGGGGAAATGGCTCCAACATACAGAAAGCACATGAATCATCAGGCTACATGAGAAACAAACCCAAGTGACCACAATACCTTACTGCAAAATCAAAATGAAAGCTCTTTTTCCTTCAAAGAAAGAAAACATATAACAAAAAGATAAAACATATTATTAACACACACACTCACACACACAGTGATGGAAAGATGCTTAGACACGCAAAAAAAGCTCCACATTAGTGAAATGGCTAATCAAGTGTTTTTAATTTTTTAAGATTTTCTTTCAAGAGAGGGTTGAATGGAAAAAAGAAAATACGATAAATTTACGGAAGCCGAGAGCATGTAATCACTGTAGTTTGCATCAACACATTAAATAAAGAACAGACATTAATTCAATTCATACTTAGGGCCTTTTCACATGGCGTACTCGGGCCCGGATCCGAGCACGCTTGGCCACAAATTTTGTCCATGTGAATGCAAACAGGCCGTACCCGGGCACGGTACGGGTGGCCCTGATCAGCAGGTAGTCCTGGATCCGGGCCACCCGTACTCGGGCACGGATTACTGCCGTGTGAACACAATCCAGGCCGTGCCGGACGTGACATGTGGGCTACAAGCGGAACTGATCAAAGCAAAACACCCGACCCTTCCGGCAGGTTTAGCATTAGCAACACTGTTAGCTTCACTGTAAACAAACGTGGCGATC
>JAVQJG010041051.1:0-14659 GCA_036024015.1 Craterocephalus amniculus | reverse complement strand
TTATGTGATTTATTTGTATTTTCATGTCATATCAGATCCAAACTGTCCTCCAGCTTCTTCGTATCGGTGAAACCAGCAGATGTTCCTGCATCGTCTACGATGCTAAACCAGCGGAATCTGGTGGAATCCTGGAAAAATGTCCGATGCAACTATTTGTCTTCCAGATGAGACGCTGACATCAGAAAATATTTGTTTTAAACTAGAATAGCTAGCACGGTGGTTTTAAAGGAAGTCAATGGGACACTTTTGTCCATGAGGGCCCCCAGAGGTTGGATCTGATATTACATAAAAACTACAGATGGAAGCAGATAAATTCTGTTGCTGATCTCTGACATGTCCTCGTGTCCGATCACCACCAAACACCCGCCTGTCTCATCGTTATTATACGGCAAATAATTCAGCTTTTGTGGGTTTTTTTAATTGAACACAGCAGGACTTTGGATTCATTTGAAGGGTTAAAATACTGAAAATGATTGAATGTTTTGGGTTTTTGAGCAGGATTGAAGTTGTTGAAGGGATAAATTAGAAAAAAAAATCAGTTTTACAGCAGTCTGATATTTATTACACAGGAAATAATTC
Organism: Craterocephalus amniculus; assembly: GCA_036024015.1. Classification (NCBI taxonomy): domain Eukaryota; kingdom Metazoa; phylum Chordata; class Actinopteri; order Atheriniformes; family Atherinidae; genus Craterocephalus; species Craterocephalus amniculus. The sequence continues at coordinate 14,080 of JAVQJG010041051.1, read as the reverse complement.
AGCTTTTGAGGGTTTTTATCAAACAGACAGAACTTCTACTATTCAGACTGGCATTTAAAGGGTTAAAAACCCTGAGAATGATTGACAGGTTGGCATTTTGAGCAGGATGGAAGTTGTTAAAGTGATGAATGAAAAATATTCCTGTATGAATGCATTTCTATCAGGGCCGCTTTAGTCCAGGAGGAGCAGCCCCCTACAGGCCTGGCGCGGTACTACATCGCTGCTCAGTTTGCAGTCGTATAAACTGTTATTTTAATCCCTCAAACGGGGTAAAAATGCAGATTTGGTTGCAGCGTTGTCGTGGAAACGAGGCCTAGACTTCCTCCGAGTTGTTTCCCCGCCCGGTGATGGACGGGCGGACGTGTCCGATATAAAAAAAACGGGAGATAAAAGCGGGAAAACGTGACCTTGGGCCATGCTCTGTGTTCACAGTGACGCAGTTCATTCTGGAGCAGCAGGAGCTGAAACTGAAGAAGAACTCCAAGTCCAGGAAGAAGCGGAAGCAGAACACGGAGGAGGAGGAAGGTACGTTTTTCAGGCTTCCTGCCGGAGGGAATCCCTCGCCGTTTTCCCTCCTTGCCGTTTTCCCTCCTTGCCGTTTTCCCTCCTCGTCGTTTTCCCTCCTCGCCGTTTTCCCTCCTCGCCGTTTTCACTCCTCGCCGTTTTCACTCCTCGCGGCCACGGAAAGTTCTGGATGTTTGAGCACAACGCGGCGTTTCAGAGTCGGGAAACGTAGGAAGGGAATCTCAGAACAAAGACGGCGCTGTGAGGCACGCCGCGTGTCGGAAAGCCTTCATCAGCCTTCCTCCGACCGCACAGATGATGATGACGGTGATGATGTCACCCCACTCGTCTCCCGGCAACCCCCGCTCTTATTGTTCCTCCGTGACTCAGAGGTTCACGGGGAGAAAGCTGCAGCTGACTGGGGTCAGAGGTCACGGCTTCTGAGTCTGGGCTTTACCGCCCGATGCAGGCCTGCAGCCTTTCTACGAAGGAGCCTACGAAGGCTGCACCCTTCCTACGAAGGGGCCTACGAAGGCTGCACCCTTCCTACGAAGGAGCCTACGAAGTCTGCACCCTTCCTACGAAAGAGCCTACGAAGGCTGCACCCTTCCTTGGAAAGGGAACTTACGAAGGCTGCACCCTTCCTACGAAGGAGCCTACGAAGGCTGCACCCTTCCTATGAAGGCTGAAGACTTTTAATCTGTTTATTGTTTCTGAAAAGAGACAGCTGTTTTCCACAGTTTCCCCGTAGTCCTTCGGTCCTTGTTGCCTAGCAACCTCAGATGTTAAAGCGTTCTTATTTTTCCCGCTAAAAAACAAAATGCAAAGTTTTTGCCACAAGTTTGCCAAAAGTTTTTTTCCACAGTTTAACAAACTTAAAGTTTTTATGCGTACATTTTCCGGACCGATACGGATGTTTTAGTTGCGATAACTATACCCCGTCTTTTTACGTTAGCCTTAGCCGATACCGACACAGGGTGCCAATTTTCTTGAGCGGATAATTGGGGAATTTGCTATTGCTCCCTTAAGTGTAGACTTTCACGGTATCATTATCAGCCGATACCGTTCAATGCCAATATCAGAACAAATGCACAGTATGGACCTGATATATCAGCGGCCGAGGTATCGGCTGATCCTTAATATATTTAGTTTCTGTTACGTCGTTAAGTGTGCGGACGATGAATAGGACCCCAGGTTGTTTTTTGTTTGTGTTTGTTTTCTAACTTTTTTTTTCTTAGGAAATAAATAATAAATACATAATAAAACAAGCAATTATAAACCTACACCGAGTATCACATCACTGCATTACAAACAGAAATAGATACATGTCGCACATTTAAAATACACTTTTTCTATGTGCCAAACCGGTAATCTGTCTCCTAGATATATTATTTATTAGACTCCGCAAAAAATGAGACTTTGCAAACAATAAAATACACAATTCAATGAGTAATATAAATAGAATTAAATTAATAAAAATAAATAAATACAGAGAAGTTTTTAAAAAGGAAAATAAATGAAACAATAACAGTAAGAGAAGATTCACCATATGGTGCAATGAATAAATCTTAAAACAATGCAATATATATAAAACAGAAAAAAATTTCACTATGCAAACAATAAAATACACAATTCAAAGAGTAATATAAATAAAATTAATGTGATAAATTAATAAATAAACACACGTAAAAAATAAGCAAAACTTTGTTTAAAAAAGAAAATAAATTAAACAATAACAGCAAGAGAAGATTTATGATATGGTGCAATGATTTAATATTAGATTAGTGAAATATATATAAAACAGAAAATATAATGGATGCAGCTTTTTGGGTTGGAGCTTAAAAACTTGTCTGTTTAAAAGCAGTCGTTGTCTCCACGTCGTCGTGTTTAAGTTTAGCTCTGCATCGTGCAGACAGGTGTTGTCCTCTGAGCTCGGCTCGTATTTCTCCCGGCTTCTGTTTTCACGCTTCGGTAGATGTAAATAAACTCCTCGCTGGCTCGTGTTTGTCTCACCGTAAGTGTTCAGCCGCTGAGCTGGTTTTCTATGTGAAGAAAAAAAATAAGTCCAAGAGCAAATTATCGGTCTGATCTGCCTCGTTCGATGTAATTACAGTCAGATTAGCCCCCTGTTTGTTATAAATCTGAGCTTTCTGAGCGGGAAAGTGTTTGTAGGAACAGGAATAGACCTCGCAGAGCTCGTCTTCGGTTCCAGTTACGCAGCAGAGAGAGACCCGGGACATTTCAGGACTTCGTGTTTTCCTTCTGAGGAATGAGGAGGGTTTCTGGGGACAGCGTTTCGGGGACGGGGCGGTGCTTTCAGTCCCAGAAAAAGCTCCTCTGCTGCCGCTTGACGTCCCCTTTATTTTTTTTTAAGGCGTATTTGTGTGACGTGCTGCAGCCTGGGGCTGCCTCAGGTCAGAGGTCGCGGTAATTACAAAGCATCGAGGAAACATCATCAAACACACCCATATTCTTTGGCCTTGAAGGCATTTAGATGACTGGTGTTTTTATTTTACTGGTTAAAACACGTTTACGTGGACAAATGTTCAATCTGTGCGACTGAAATCGATCTGATCGCAGATTCCGACACGTTTCTATGAAGCTGAGTTTATATGATGGACAGATTCAGTTCGAACCTTTTCTGGACGAACGCAGTGCTGATGCTTCGGGAAGATGAGGTTTTCTTTTTTTATTTTGAACCTTTGCAAATTAAAGCTCAACTCCTTTTACTGAAACTCTTTCAGTTTTAACCCAACATAAGACTGAGCTCTCTAAGTGGCTAAAAACCGCGGTTGTGCTACTCTTGGTCTAGTTTTCCCGGATATCTGGCACCTGTCAATCAAAAGACAACGGCCCCTAATTATGAATAATTTCAGGATTAAATAACATCTAAGCAAATAAGTTAGAACGTTTTCCCTCCCCCCACAGTTGTCAATTAATTGATCATCAATCGATAAGTAGAGCTCGGTGATGTGAACCAATTTCATATCTCGATTATTTTTTCCTTAATCCCGGTATTCGATGTATATCTGGATATAAATTTATATAAGTTCACATCGAACTTCCAATCAGATTGAGGGAAGACGTGAACGACAGCGGATGCAATGTTTTGGTTGGAAACTGAAAGAGTATTGGGATTATTGAGCTTTATGACGGTCAGAAGGTTCAAAATAAAAAAAGAAAACCTAATTTTCCCGAAGCAGCGGCACTGCGTTCATCCAGAAAAGGTCGGAACTGAATCTGTCCATCCCATAAACTCGCACAGATTAAACGTGTCGGTGGAAACGTGGCCGCTGTTATATCGTCTCGTATTCCATGGTGCGGCTGCCGGGTCGGGTGCGTGGCTGTTTTGTAAACAAAGCTGCAGGTAAGGGAAGCTGTGAGTGCAGGTGAGTCACTGGAGCGGCTCCGCGGGTCGGATCCTGCCTCTGCAGCATTAAATCTTCAGGTTCAGCCGTTCTCGCTCGCTCTCGCTCGCCCTCGCTGCCTCTCAGCTGACATCTGTGGGAAACGAAAACACTGCTGCTCCTCCGCATGGGAAAGAATTCCAGTCATGTATTATTGTGTGTGCTCGGTAATGACGGATGCTTAAGGGTTTTATCGGGGTCTTATGATCAGGGTGCGGCTTTCTCTGCTCCTCCAGGTCTCCCTGTCAGCACCTACGCCAAGTTCTGCCACCGCAAGCTGCTGAAGGTGGCCATCACCGGAGGCAAGAAGGTAGGACACGATTTTCTCATGATGCGTTTGCGGGCGCTGACTCAGCCCGGAGACGTAATTACAGGTGTGCAGAGACTGAATCCCTCACGCGCCTCGTCCTCAGGGTCTCCGTAAGCCCACCCTGGAGGAGATCGACCACAGCCGGCGGGCCATCATCACGCCCTCGCTCTTCGGCAGCTCTCTGGAGGAGGTGATGGAGCGGCAGAGCGAGCTGTTCCCGGACAGGAAGCTGCCCTGGGTGCAGGTCCAGCTGTCGCAGTACGTCCTGGCGCTGGGCGGGGCCCAGACCGAGGGCATCTTCAGGTGAGCTGCAGATTACACGCCTCTGCTTCGGCGGCTAATTACAGGGGATCTCCGGCAGAACATGGACGTTATTGTAGGAACAGCGCATATAAACAAATGTGTGTGTGGTCCGCTGTATCCCTGCATTACAGGGCACGGAACAGCTTGTTTGATTTGATACGTGATGATGTGTGTTTACGCTGCTGCCTGGCTTCGGAGCACGCGGGAGCCTCGGCGTGTTTGTGCAGCAGGTTTAACTCTGCAGCTTGTTTAGGGAGACGTTCCTCTTCTCTCCTGGAACGTTTTGTTTCTCTGTGAATACACGCCGTGGGAAACGCTGAGGCTGTGCAGGATGTGGGCGGACGTTTGGCTCCCTCTAGTGGCCAGAGAGTGTAACTGGTGCGTTTTACTGTCCCCAGAGTTCCTGGAGACATCGATGAGGTGAACGCACTGAAGCTGCAGGTCGACCAGTGGAGGATTCCAGAGAATCTGTCTGATCCCAACGTTCCTGGTGAGGAAAGGTTTTATATTCAGGAATGTTCTGGGATTTTCCACGATGTATGAATGCACCTGAATGCAGTGTAATCTTTACGGTGGGCTGAACTAGACTTTCTATAAACTTTAACAATGCACACGTGCAAACTTTCCATGGCCACATTCAGAGTTTTAATTCCCGTCAATTTCTTTTTTTTTTTACTTTGTTTTTTTTACATTTTTTACTTGTCTTGTTGGACATCTAAATAGAAAACAATGATTTTTTTTTTTTTTCTGTTTCTTGTTGGACATTATAGCCAGCAGAATCATCATCCGGTTGCTCCGTTCTAATAAGTAAATTCTTTGAAAATAAAAAAATTTACAAAAACATTTATTGAAAAAAAAAGTAAATAAAGATTTTTAAAAAATGAATTTTTTTTTCTATTTAAAAAAAAAAAAGAAAACTATATTTTATTTATTTTTTTCTTTTCTTGTTGGACATTATAGCCAGCAGAATCATTGTCTGGCTGCTCTGTTCTAATAATAATTAAACTTGAAAAAAAATACAAAAAAAATTTAACAAAAAACATTTATTGTAAAGGAATAAGTAAATAAAGATTAAAAAAAAAAAAGGAAAACAATTATTATTATTTACTCCACAACAATCTTAAATATCAGAATGACAAGAATCAAAATTTAAATCGACTCGACCCAAAGCATGGCACCAGGAGGAAAGCGTTGTAGTTCTGTGTGATGAAGCAGGAACTTCTCAGCTTCGTGTTTCAGAGTAAAACATGTGTATTTATTGTAAAACGCTGTTTTCCTCCCGTTCAGCCTCGCTGATGAAGCTGTGGTACCGCGAGCTGGAGGAGCCCCTCATCCCCATGAACTTCTACAAGCAGTGCGTCAGTAACTGCGACGACCCGGTGGCGGCCATCGCTGTGGTGCAGTCGCTGCCCGAGCTCAACCGGCTGGTTCTCTGCTACTTCATCCACTTCCTGCAGGTAAACATCACTCATAGAACCGGGTTAGAAGATTTAAGTAATCAGTTTAAACTGAATTAATCCAGTATCAACTCTACAATGCTACATTCTGATTTATTCATTCACCAGTAAACCACACGACCTGTCCAGGAAAAAAAGAAAATTCCTGCATTGGTGGTTATTTTAGTTATTTAACTCGATCAATGAGCAGCTTTTCATTAAAGCAGCACGAGGAAAGACTCATCATGGTGGTTGGGTCCAGAAGGGTCTGATTATCAGCACCAAGCAGAGGAAACATGGCAGAGATGCAGGAACCTCTGAAAAAGGTCGTGTGGTCTGATGGTCCACATAGACCAGGGAGGTCAAACATACGGCCCGGGGGCCAAAACCGGCCCACTAAAGGGTCCAGTCCGGCCCGCGGGACGAATTTAAAGTTACTCAAATGAAATAGTGAAATTTGGATTTTTTTTTTGTTCCAGATACCTGTAATGATTGTAATTGTTTTAGATCCATTATGTTGTGTTAGTTGTAATACTTGTGTGATTAAGCAAATATATGATATGAGGTAAATATGTAAATAAATAAATAAATATAAAAGGAAATTTAATACAAAATAATAAAAAGTAGGTTTTAATATAAAATATCAAATTTAAAAAGGAGAGAATTAATTTATTGGATGCTAATACATATTTGTTAAAAGATTAACTTACTTTATTGTTTTATTGATATATAGAAAATATTTAAAACAAAAATATGTAAATTAAAATGTAAACCTGTAACTGAGGCAAAATATTATGGAAATAGTTTGTTTTGTTTTTTTAGAGAATTCAGGTTGTTCATCGTGTTTTCTAAAACTTTAATCTTTGAATGGAAATGAATCTTGTGACGCTGCAGAAGCTTTTAGAATCACTGGTGATCAGTTTTACTCGTAAATAAAAACTCTGTGAACTATTTGAATATAAATCAGCTGCAGGTCAAAGGTCGGCCCCATCCCTGAGCCTCTCCTCTCCTGCAGGTGTTCGCCCAGCCGTCCAACGTGGCCATAACCAAGATGGACGTGAACAACCTGGCCATGGTGATGGCTCCCAACTGCCTGCGATGCCAGTCCGACGATCCGCGGATCATCTTCGAGAACACGCGCAAGGAGATGTCCTTCCTGAGGATGCTCATCGTGCACCTGGACACCAGCTTCGTGGACGGGGTGGTGTAGAAACTGACGGACTGGTTTCCTGCTGAGATCACAGCGCAACGACTTTCTACCCCCCGACTTCTCACGTGCACAAAACAAAGAGAAATTCTTAATTCATCAGTATTCAAACTTTTCTATTTTTTTTTCTGGGCTTTCTGGTTTCATTCGAGTGCGTTTGGGTGTGTGTGTGCGCATGTATGTGTGGGAAAAAAAAGACAACTTTGTTTTATCCTGTACAGAAATCTGGAGACGTGAGAAGTTAAAAAGAAAACGTTGTTAATCGTCTGTTATTTCGACGGTGGTCGTGTTTGGAATGAGAGCGTAAAGATCTCGGAGCTGGGGACGGACGCCGGGGATTTTCCCGAGCCGGTGAAGGCGGAACGTCTTTCAGCGACATTTTCCCCTGTTTGTGCGACTCAGGTCTTCTGATAAAACGGGTGTTGGACGTTGTATCTGTAACACTTCGTGTCCCCTCTCAGGCTTCAGTCGTGTAAATAAATTCTACTAACTTTCCTTGAGTCTATTCTAATGATCCAGGTTGTGGGAGAGGGGGGGCTAAACTAATGCAACTGTTCTAAAAAGCAATAAAAAGGTGTTTTTTTTTATTTTTCTTTTTGTAATGACCTGTTTCCTGCTGTAACCGCTTGCCTTTTTAACATAGGAATGATCCAAACCACTTTCCATGTGCGTGAGTGTGTGTGTGTTCGAGTATCATACTGTCATAAAACAGAATGGCTGTCCATAAATAAAGGTTTAATTGTTCCTTGGCACGTCTTTATTTCACTGTAATGTACATAGAACATGGGGGAAACGGGGATAAAGAGAGTAACTAATACTTAATGCATCGATTTAAATAAAAAAATCTTAAATTTAAGTCTGACATTTGGATATTTTTGGCTTATAAGATGATTTGATCCATTTATTTGGACTACTCAAATGATTTTAAGAGGATATTATTAAATACAGGATTGTAGTAGATTTCATATTTTTAGTATAATTAAGTTCATACCCGACCATAAAGGTGCAACAAAATAAAAAGATTAATTTAAAAAAAAAGTAATCTCTCAAAAAAACTTCATTTTGGTATTTAATCACTTTGCTAAAATAACTTCCCATTCTCCTACAATGAAGTGTTTATATTTACTTGCTGTGGCCGCACATACACGGCAGCTGCCACCACTTTAACTACGGTGTCTCTGAATGAACAAACAAAAAATATGGGGAAGAAAATTAATATTTGCAGTAATTTTTCATCTTTTTTTTTTGATTGAATTTAAATTCAGTTAATTTTATTGTCACTGTAAGACAATTAAATGAAGGTAGTACTCGACGGCAGGTCTGCATTCACACGTGTTCCTGCTCCGACACATCCGATTCAGATGAATGAACTTTCTTATCAAGTTCTTCGCAAGCCTGTTAAAAATTAATGTGCATGAAGGTGGGGTTACCTCAACACAGGCAGGATTGGTAAACGCTGATCTGATGCAATAAACAGTGAAAAATATGACACAAAAAAAACACAAACAGTAGTAAAATGTACTAGATTTTTTATTAAGTTTAGAAGTTTTGAATCTATATATATATGCGTATATATATATGTATATATACATATAAACTGTACTTGCGTGTTCAAACAAGTATTGAGGATTATTTTGAACAATTCATATATATTCACAAAATAAAGAAAAAAATACAACAAACGCCAACTCATGAATAAATTCAGAGAAAATGTCAAACTGTAAAAACTAATTTATTTTCAGTGTTATTAATTTGTATATATTTTCCTCTATTATTTTCCCTTCTATATTTATTTCCTTCTTTTCCAGATGTATTTACAGTATATTCAATAGTTTAATAGAAGCTGTTTGCTGTAAGTAACACCTTAAAAGCACAATAGAAGAAGGGGCCTGAGTCTAAAACCAAACTGGATTTTTTTTCAAGGGTATGAGGAAGGTATTTTGTAAAAATAAAATAAAAATGTATCATGGGAGAAAACTGCAGCTTGAGTCAGTGTGGACTTAATATTTAACTTTATTAAGCCTGGAGCATGTGGGTTAAAACATTGGTGGAATCTGAGTTTTAAGTATAATCCAGTTGGGAAAGTAACTTTAAATCCATCCCTTTATTTGTACACCACAGGGACCCTCAATTTATTAAGGTAAAAAAATGTTAAATATCTTAAAATATAGCAAAACTATTAGTTTCCACTGAATTAGTTCCCGCATAACCTGAAGCCATATTGATATACAGATGTTTAGATGATTGTATATAAAAGATTGGATTCATTATAAGTAAACCATAAAGTCTTTTATGCAGCTGATTTATTCATATGCGCAAAGATTGTATGCAACAATCATCCAGAGAGCATGAATGTTTCTGTGTAAGGTGTAACAGCGCCACCTTGTGTCAGCTGCAGGTAAACTGGAATCACAAGTCTTGTGATTCAGCGTAATCAGAGTAACATGTGCAGACCTCCTTCCTCCACAGTCGCTCACCATTCATGTCCAGCCACCTACAATAAACTAGAACATGTTAACTGGAAAAAGCTACGAGAAAATAAAACCAGTCTAATCTATTATCTCAGTGACAGAAAGATACAATCTTCTCACAAATACGTAATTTTGCCTTAAAACTGGCTGGATTTATCATCAGTTTGCCATGTTTACGTATCACTTCCCAGCTTATAATATGCTATACAAGTATATTTGAGTTTTAATGACTTCTCAATTAAATTAACTTATTTTACAACAATATATTTTACTGACATTTACAAAAGTTAAAAAATTTAAGACATTTTAAGGATTCACAAAATGCTGCTAAATATTGTTACCATTATTTATAAAGAATTAAATAAATTCTACATTGTAAAGCAACCAAACCAATGAAATAAAAAGACTCATTGAATTACACGAGGAGCCGTTGGCCGCGCATGCGCAGTGCGGCGCCACACAGCCCGCGCCGGTGGGTGAGCGCGAGGGAGAAATTTAACTGCGTGGTCTGGAGCGAGACAGGCGGAGGCGGCGGTACCTGCGCTTTTCACAGGATTACGTTGCACATTTTCCACCCAACCTGACAAAGAGAGTGACTGGAGAACAGGTAGGAGGCCCGAATTGCCCCCCACGCGCGACATTTCAAGAGTTTATAACACCGCGACCGTGGACGCGTTTGTTGATGCATCAACAGTGATGCCGCATGTCGGCTTTTCCACTTCAAAACAAACGTGACGAAGTAGGAAATAAAACCTCCTCCTGGTGCAGTTTTTAAGCTTCATTTAGTGTAATTATGGTAAACATTTGCTCTTTATTGGGGTGTTTTAAAATCCACGCCAGGGCTTCTGTTGGGGAAGCTTGATGCCTCGCTTTTCCACGCTGATCGCTCGATCACAGTAGGGGGAAAAGTACGAATAAGTAGGCCTAGCGCGAGGCCACGAAGGGGTCCGGTGAGTGACAGCCGTGCAGCCAATCAGACGCGAGCACCCGCCCACACTACAGTGATTCGACGAATCAGGTTTGTCCAAGGCAGTGACGTGGGCTGATTTTTCTCCCGCGACGCCCTCTGGTTACAAAACACCGGACAATAAAGTGTCAATACCAGTTGAAGCGGTAAACAATAGATTACTCGGAAAACGACAAGGAGACGTGTTCATTCTTTATTTTGGCTGGAAAAACCGTTGAAACGTTAATAAATTAAACATAATAAGCGTGAAAGAACGATTGTGGGAATCAGTTTATCAGGGAAATGTGTTTTAGCGATAAGATTTGCTTTAAAAAAAGACAAATTTCTCGTGTTATTGGCTTAAATATAATATATATATTTATAAAAGATGTGTCTTGGCCAAACGCTTGCATCATTAAGCCTGTGTGCACCCTACCTGGGTGGCTGTCACGTCTGCTTCCCATGCAGGCCATAAAATCCCCCGTTTAATAGTAAAATCTTACATTTTACTGATTTATTTTAATGCTCGCGCTCTGACCTGCGTGGAAATCACATGCAAAACAGGAGTAACCGCAACACGCGTTTGGCTTTGTCTCCCATTGTGTCTGCGCGTGAAATCGGCTGACCATAAAACACGTGGGCCGAGTAGCGCGAGCATATCCGGTTTGTACGTTGCGGGCGCGAGCCAGTTCCTCCAGACCTCCTCCGCTATGGCGCACCGTGTTTCTCGCCTACATCCCCGACCAAAGTAAGCAGCGAGCTTTTTAATCTTCATTTAGAAGCATTTATATGTTATTTTATTTATTTATTTATTTCTGTGCCGGTGATGGAAGCTTCCGCCGCCCCCCCCAGGGGAGGGAAATCCCTCATTATGTTCATATTTCCCCCCCTGGATGCTAACCATTAGCTGCAGAGCTATATTTAATGAATTAATCAGGTCAGTTTAAGAGGAGCTCGCTGGAAAACCTCCCCACACACACATGTGTTGGTGCATAATTTGCCTCCTAGTGGATGCTGGGGCAAAATGGAGCGTGCATCTTCCTCATTCCTGTCTCTTATCAGGAAAAGCATGTTGGTGAGATGACACTGGTCCATGCTGGTTATCTTGATAGGAAGAGTAAATGTGAATCATCTATGCTCCCTTAAATAGTGATCGCCTGCACATTCATCACCATTTGAGGGGCATGGCTCACCTTTTTTAAAAATTATTTAGTGTTTTGCACCGTGTTTTCTGTGGCTATCTTGTGTGTTTTTACAGTGGAAATACTCTTTCCAGCCTGGAGAGCGTTATTGTTCTGCCGGCGTAAAAAGGGGGTGTCTTACTTGCTTTTTTTTTACACAATCTTGCATTGTCTGCAAGACCTGGGATGTCAAACGCGTTGTGGTCGTTTATTAGACACAACTCAACCAAGGTCACATGAGTTTTGATATTTATTAGTATGTTTATTGGTTAATATGTGTGTGTGTGTGTGTGTGTGTGTACAGGACGACAGCCTTGATGTGGGCAGTATGAGTAAGACGCCCCCTAACAGAAGAGGGATAACATTTGAGGTGGGAGCTCAGCTCGAGGCTAGAGACAGCCTCAAAAACTGGTGAGTCATGGCCTCACTCATTCCTCGCCATCCACGTTATGTTTTCCTCCATCGCCTCCGCTCCGGGCCTCTTATCAGGAGTCAGAAAGCCGATCGAACATTTCATTTCTTCACTGCTCCTCTGCAGCTGCTTTTTAGGTGTGTGTTCCCAGTGATCCACCAAAACTAAACCCTGGCCTTGAACTGAAACCAACAGACGCAACAAGTCGTATTTGATGTCACTTTCAAGGTTATGAGATGTTTTACAAGCATTTAATTTGTAGTTCGGGGTGTAACTTGAATTTTGCTCCCTCAGGTTTTGTTTGAATGATTTCCACCTCCGTGGTTCTAGTCTGTGGCGGAAAAAAAGGCTCAGAGAAATGGGTTCAAGATAGGGATGCAAATAATTAATTAATCAATTATGAATCAACAATTAGATAAGAAATTACCCGATTTAAATAAATTAATTGTAATTAAACGTTATGAGCCTATAATTCCTCGAGGAAACACAAGAGAAGCTGTCCTCTGACCATAGACAAAGTAACTTAATTTATTATATTAAATAAAATTTAAAATGATAATAAAAATATAAGGAATTTCTTTGTTTAAATTTTTCCATCTGTGAATGTGTTAAGAAGAAATATTTTATTAAGGAAAATGAATGGCATTTTCGTAGGATTCTATTGATTCAAAGGGAATTTCAACTTCTCAGAAAAATTCATCAATTAATTGGTAATCCATTGATGAGATGAAATAATTAATGAATTAATGTTAACTTGAAAATGCGTCCCACATTTTTAGCTTCACTTTTAATTCTTTATTCGTTTCTAATTCTTGGTCTTTATTTATTTTTTTGTTCTATTTGTGTTTTTAATATTTTATTTTTCATTTATGCTGTTTAATTTCTGTGTTTTCTTGTTAATTTTTTTTCAATTATGCTTTTATCTGTTACTGTTTATAGGTAATGACCTTTGCCTTTTTAAAAATATATTTATTTTTATTTATTTGTTTTTGTTTTATTTTGTCATCTTTTAAATCCTGGCACTTTCCCCCTAATATCATCCTCTGTTACCTGAATAACATTTAGTGTTTTCTAAATTAATCGGGAAAGTGCCTTGCTCAGAGGCTGCCACTCCCCCCTGCACACACTGACCTGTCCTTCCTCATGTGATTTATTCCATTTCCTCATTTAGGTATGCAGCCAACATCGAGAAGATTGACTACGAAGATGAGAAAGTGCTGATCCATTACCGGCAGTGGAGCCACCGCTACGACGAGTGGTTTGACTGGACGAGTCCGTACCTGAGACCCGTGGAGAGAGTTCAACTGAGGAAGCAGGGCCTGCATGACGACGCCTGTACACCCGTAAGATCACCGCGCAGTTCGTGCTGTTCGTTGTTTTCCTGCAGAGAAAGTGAAAGTGCTCTTTGCTCCTGCACACACGGGTTGTTTATTGAAGCCTCTAGAGAGAACGAGCTGTAATCTGATTCCTTTTGCATTTATACCGGCTCACTGGGATATTATACTAGGGCTGCTGGATTACAGCAAAAATAATAATCGCCATTTTAATCAAAATTGAGATCTTGATCATTTAAAACTAGGGCTGCACGATTATGGTCAAAATATTAATCACAATTATTTTGATCAATATTGTGATCACGATTATTGATCACGATCATTCATTGTGCCTGAAAAATATGTCTGTTTTTTATTGCATCAAATATAAACAATGTGGCTACAAATCTTAGAAAAAAATGAAATTTAAAATTAAAATAGATATATAATGCAAAAGAATCACTCAGTATTTCTGCATTCAGAAGTACTAACAGAATATATAATGCATTATTTTTATACAATTATATATTATTTAATTATCAATCCATTTTCTCTATTTAGTTTAGCTTTGATTAATTAAGAGTCCAACA
>JAVQJG010041046.1:0-11800 GCA_036024015.1 Craterocephalus amniculus | reverse complement strand
TGGCATTTTCTGTCCAGACCAGCCCACTACATTATCAGCGGACACTACATTCTCACAGTACTTCCTCTCATGCATACTACAAAGGAGAGTCATATCCCTTGAAAGCAGTTGACAAAAACACACATAACTATTAATTTAAGGACTGAAATTGACAGCAATAGCAATCAATCAGTATTTATTCATCATAGTGACAAACCACAACAGAAGGTGTCATCATGACTAGGAGTGGTATGAGAAAAACAGGAAGGACCCTCGTGCTACCCTTTTAGTTTTAAGTCTGTGACTGTTAAAATCTTCAGGTGTAAGCCCAGCATTAGTTAAAACCAGACAACAGCAAAATATCCTAACAATCTAAATAGTAACATATTACAGACAGCAGTATTAAAGCTGAAATTAATTTGTTTTAACAGTGATTTACTCGTTATGAAACCATAAATAGAGAATTGAAAAAAATATTACCTATAGATGTGTGAAAAAGTGTAAGAGTTAATTACAGTCTTGATGCATTTGCAGTGAAGATATTGCAAATTAAACTAATTATTTCCTATAGATGTATGTATAAAATTCAAAGTACGGCGTAATTCTGCATCTGTTTACAGATCATCAGTCCATGCCAATGTTTACTGTTGCCATGACAACAAGAGACCCTGACGTTAATAGCCGTTATCTTAGCTAAATAATTAAAATCAACCAAAACTACTGACAGACTCTGGGCCAATATGTTGTCAAGAATTTAGGTCGCATAACATTCACTTTGAAAACGTTTTCTACATGTCTCAAACCGTAACTTAGCCAGCTCATGCTAACGTTACTTACCCCAGCTTGAAGCAGGTCTGTCAGATCTGAACATTTAGCAGCTTACACCTCCAGAGACTTCAGCTTTTTATTTGTAACCTTTTCGGTGCCACCCGGCGTTTCTTACGGTTCTCCGTGTTTAGCAAGTAGCTAACCGCGACTCCTGCACTGTTCAACAGAACACGGGCCCATGCCATGAGGTGTTGTTTTCATTATTCACCTGCACGTTGCTGCGACATGTGGGCTTCACGTTCATCATGGAAACTGCAGTGCTGCTGAGTTATGCACATGAAATAACAAGAAACGAGCCTGTTTAAATCGCAGTAATGATTAACGCGTTACTGATTTTGAAAAACTAATTAGTTAAAGCCTCGTTGCCCACAAAATTAACGTAGTTACTGTAACGCGTTACTTAATAACGCGTTAGTCCCAACACTGGCTGTAGCTCAGGAGTGAGAATGACCAAGAAGAGATTCTTCATCAGTCGAAATGTGTATATTAGGTAACAGGCACAACATACTCTAGGTTAAACTAAGAAGTGCTTTACGAGTATGTGGCTTTGCAAAAGAAAATACAGAGTGAACAGAAGAAGAAGAAAGCCACAGCATCAGCTGTTCAATCAAAAAAAAAAAAAAAGAAATCCAGTTTTTAGTAAAGAACCAGAAAGCCACCTATGGCATCTGCAAGAAAAACAAAGCTGACAATCATCAGGGGCACCTACCTATAAAACCACTCACAAGCTGAGAAAAAACATGAAGCACAACAAAAAGCACTCTCCGTAAACTTTGCAGCTGCCAGTATTGTATGTTTACTCCGCCGCCATTAGAGAATCATGGGGACAACACTGACCACTATAAATAGATAACAAGGTACCGGTGGCCTCAAGTGCTTCTCAGACAACAACACGCACTATAGGTAAGATAGACAAAAGAAAAAAAAAATTCTAATGTGAGGAAAAGAGCCAAACTGGAGTTTGACCGTGCAGGAGTAAAATGAGAGGCAACATGGGAGCAGCTTTCTAAATGGAGTAAGCATTTATCTGCTTTGGGAATATATTGGGACCCTCAGCTGGTTTTCTGCTTACTAATACAGTAAATGTGATGTATGACGGAAATCAGGATCTGTAATATTGTATTGTTACGTTTTTAGCATGTAACACTAACCCTACCTTTAGCATACATACATATAACACATAACATAACACATAACATACATACTGTATAAGGAAAAAAATAGAGTTGATCAGTTACCAACCAACTGAGATCTTCAGAAATAATCAATGATAGCATGCTTCATATTTCTAAGCTAATGTTATCTATATGTTATATGTCTGTCTTTATTGTTGAAATAGTCACATTACTAAAAAGGGTTGATGTAGTTTCACCAGAAAAATATAGTCAGTTTACTAAAAATGTTTAACCATGATGTCCTAAACAACTTGCATATTAACCTCGCTCGACATTATGCATCTGACTCTGGGCTCGGATAGAGTGCAGTGGACTGTCGATAAACACAGTCGAAGCTACAACTTGCGCTGTGCTATTTTAAAGATCGGAATACTCCAGATCTGAAAATATCTGAAAATATTTTTCTCTTAAAATCTTAAAGGGACTATACCCGATATCACGTCCAGCTGGCTTGGTTAGCGATAGCGGCTAGTTTTTTTTAACTTTGGCGTGACACTCTTTCTCGGCTAATGGGTTTAACTTTCGTAACTCAATTTCAGATCCCTAGGGGTTATTACTGGCTGATCGGAATCTGGGCTTTCCAAAAGTTAACCCATCAGAGAAAGAGTGTCACATCAAAGCTAGCTCTTTTAACTGGGCAACAGACAAAGCTTCAAATTCATTTTCAAGTTGATATTGTCTTAAACATCCAAATTGTGCTCTTAAACACAGAAAAAGTAATACACTTCAATTTATGTCACACCAACATCACATTTGTATCTGATGTGTTAAGCTCCTTATAGATTATCTTTATAATTCCTTACTATATTTTGTGGCTATAAAGACAATGAACCAGATTTCAAACCCTTCTCTTTGTGTCCCAAAAGTGGGTCTCATTCATCAGAAACTGAAAATGCTTGCTGACGTGCACACTGAACACATGATTGAAGGGACGTGGTTAATAACAACCCTGTCAAAAAATTCCTGACAGAGGGTATAATTTCATGTTATTTTATGGTTTAATTGTGCATCTTACATTTGTTGACAGAGATGAGTAAACTGAGTCATCTTTCTAGTTTGCTAGCTAAACAATCTGAATTGATGTCAATTTGAAAGCAGACTCAGTCTGAGTAATGTAACATGATGTATGAGCAGATGACTGTTCGAACAATGCTGAAAGCTGTTTTGCCAACAGAGAGCTGCTTTTCAGTGAGGGGATTGATGAAAAAAGATTTACAATGCTTCCAGCTGTGGTATTTTTAAATACTGTTATGAAATATAGTCACCTGAAGTGAACCCAAACCCTGAAACTGCAGTAAAGTTGTAGAAACTATGTTATAGTCCTTATAGCTTCTCCGACATCACTCTGATGATGATGGAAAGTATATGGGAGGCAGTGCCTTCTGTTATCAGGCCCCTTTCCTATGGAACAAGCTTACAGTTTGGATTCAGGAAGCAGACACTCTAAGAATAGGTTTAAAACACTACTCTCTGTTAGAGCTTATAATAAGGGCAGGCTTGGTTAACTTAACATCCATTTAGTTGTGCTGCTGTAGACCAAGACTGCTGAGGGAGATCCCATGATGCCTTGAGTTAATCTCTGTACTCTTCTCTCTCTACTCTCATTGTAGAAATAAATGATATTGTTATCAACTTATAGTTCCCTTTTTCCTTCTCAGCAGGTATCCTGGCCTACAGTTATGGTGCTTGTTAATACGCTTTTTTTGCCCTGAATCTGGTACTGAAGATTTTTTTTGCTTTTTCCATCCAATTTAACCTGTCATGCCGTGTACAGTATGCTTAGGAAAGGCGACTTGAACAGATGATTCCATGCAATCTGTTGTTTGCTTTGCGAGGCCACTGTTCATGAATTGCTATTAACACAAATATAATGAATTAAACTAATTTGTATTCTATATTAAGTTTAACTGAATTCAATTTTAATTTGATTAAAGTGAAGACGATTAAATAGGATTATAACTGGATTGGACTTAATCTAGAAGTGCCCTGAGATGACATAGTTGGGAGCTGTTACTGAATAACTAAATCTATGTTATTTTGAACTGAAACGTCCACCACCACATCTGCACACAAAATGGGACAGAGAAAAATATGCATGTGTGTGTTTTGGGTAATTTAACTGGATCAGTTGTACGTGATCAAGAGGCAGGTGCTTTAAGGTGTAACTGATTTTTACTTTTATATTTTCATGACCGGCACCCTAATAGTCACCAACTTGCCAAATGTGTGCTACATTAATTTAGTGTTTTAAAATAAAAACGTTCTCGTCATTCTGGTAGATGATGAAGGAGTTAAAAGTTTAATTCCAGAATTGCATAATCTGAAATATGAAATGTTAAAAAGATCTATCTTAAGTGTTCAGATTTTAATTCTGTGTTCAGTTGTTCATCTAAAGGTTTCCTTCACATGTAACAATTGTCCTCTCAACTCTTTCTGTAACAAAAATGCATAAAAGTAAGTTTTTTATGAAAACATAACAAGGTGCTTAAACACTATTAAGCTATTTGGTTAAAACAAAAGCTCTAAGTGATACCAGATAAAGAAAACTTATGACGCTGGGGTGGGGTGGATCACAGGGAGCTGAATCTTTTGCAAGTAACATTTTACATGAACAAATTTATTTAAAAAACAACAAAAATAAACATTATAATCTGGATTAAAAATTAAATTGGGTTTTGGAAATTTTGATTGGCCAGTAACTTTGAGAATCTACTCGCCACATTAGCTGGTGATCAAAAAAGCTGATTTAGAGCCCTGCCTATGATACTGTACTGGTGTGGATAACTGTATTAATTATTTTAAAAATGGCTGAAAACCTGGGTCAGTTTTGGCTCCTTGAATCCTTGAACTCCTTGATTGGCCATCCTTGAATTCCATCCATCCATCCATCCATTTTCTGTACCACTTAATACAACTGGGTCGCAGGTGGGCTGGAGCCTATCCCAGCTAATAACAGGTGAGAGGACACCCTGGATAGGTCACCAGTCTGTCGCAGGATCCTTGAATTCCCATGATTAAATTTAAGTGTTAATGGTATGAATCATAATTGTGTCCAAGGAACATTATCAGATAGGTCTGGTAGTATGAAATTAAGTCAGGTGATATTAAACTTGCAGTCTTCCACAGCTCTGTCAATGACAGTGCCAGTGACAGTGAAATATTGAACACCATCTCATTTTCAATAGTGGCATGAGACGGCGGGGATGATGAGACTTCAAATGCATCTTAGATGTTATTCTGCATTCAGGAAGTCCCAGTGCTGGGTAGAATAGTCGATGACGAAAAGGAAAACATAAATACTGCATATTGTCAGCAGTAGCTCGTTGTAGGATGAACAAAATTGTTGTAATGATATAATTATTTATAATCTTATTAGAGGATTTTCAGCTGCATTTTGTGTGAGCACCTAGGCAAACCCATTAAGTCTGACTGTTCTGATTTTATCAGCATTTGTGACCTGTACATGTTGTATACACTGTGACACAAAGAATATATTGTAAGCAGCTAGGCTGTGAGAGCAGAAAAAAAATAATAGAAAGAGATAAAAGGGCAGAAACTCCAAAAGGAAAACAACATAAATACACATCACAACCCAAATATGATGAAGAGGAGAGCATAAAAACATCACTCAAATTAGGAAATTTGGTTTAGAGTTGCTTCCTTTGACTATGTTTCTAACAAGCAAATTTATAACTAACACTAATCAGAAAACTGCAAAGAGTAACGGCCAATACTCTTCAACAACCAGATCTGCAAAACAGATGTTGGAAAAACTAATTCTTAGGTGTGACCCTTATTATATCATACCTTTAATGGTGATAGACAGAAATGTCTGCATAACAGTTGGATTTGTTCAAAAATGATCAGTCAGAAAAGATGTCGGTGAAGTTTTGCAAAATGCCTTGTAGTATGATGCTACACCAAGGGTGTTGAATCACATTATGATATTCTATCAATTCATAGGACGACAATTTGATATCACAAACTATGCCCCAAAGTCTGGTTGTTTACTTCAAACTACTCTAAATATGAATACTGTCTCATTGTTTAATGTTTTCATTTAGGATTGATGCTATGGGCTCATTGGTCATTATATAAATCTACCAATACACTACACACCTGTCCATTCATGGTAAGCATTACAAAGAATTCTGTGGGTTAATTGACAATAGGATGTCCTTCAGGATCATGTTTATGAAAAAGAACAGATGCTCAACTGGATAATGTTCAATTAGGGTCAAACTTGGGATGTTTTGGATAAGAAGCATGCTTGAAGTCGCAAGGTGTCTTCATGGTGTCTTCACACTGTCAGTGTGCCGCATGAAGGAAGGACCTGAGGCAGATAGACAAGATAATGCATCAATTATTTTCCCAGAGCTGACTCTGGGAAGATGCGCTTAACTAGAAAGAAAAAAGAAATTAACCAAAGTTAGTCTGTACATTCACACTATTGCCTCCTTATTTAAATAATCATTCCTCCTATCAACCATTGAGGACCACATTTAAAGAAAATATACACAATATATATTTACAAATATATTACAAACCCTATAATTTTATTAAACAGCTTGAATTATTTCCTTCATCTGTCCCGTAGATGTCCTGTAAATGAAGCCTCAAGAAGCTTTGCCCTCAAGTGAAACAGTTTCATGAAAAGCTTCAGTGGTTACAAGTAGGAGTCGGCGATATGGAAAAAATATCATATCACGTTTTTTTTGTTATAAAATCACGATTTCGATTTTATCACAATCTTACATGTTTGAGACTGATTTGAGACTGGTCCGTGCAACCAGAAAATTTCTGTGTGTAAAACAATCCCAAAGGGGAAAAAAGTCAATTCCAAGTCAAGGTGCAAGAAGCTTCCTAAACAGATTTTAAAATAAGTAATTGCAGTTCTGCTAACATTTAGAAAGAATAAAAACAGACTAAAAGGCCCATATGCTTCCATTAGCAAATAAATAGACACGTTTCAAACGTCATGCAGTGTGGCTTTACTCACCATAGATACACTGTATGTACTGTATGTCAGCCCTATGCCTCCATGTGTTATGTTTCTATGGTCGGCCGCCACCAGGGGGCAGTGCTGATCAGTGCATAGTTAACCGCGCAATCCTACGTCAGTTTCAGACACTCTTGGCGGCGGTAATCCGCTGCTATAAAGGTGTTTTTAACCACCTAACACAGCCTGAACACTAGCAAAACCTTATTCTTAAATCTTGTGTAATTTGTACATTTTTTTCCAAGTCTTCGTTCTTCTTCTACAGTTTTTTTTTCTTCCACTTCTTCTTCTCTTCATCCTTGAGTTCTTTCTGCTCAGCACTGCCACCATCGTTTCCAGTGGTATTACTACACCTTCTGCTTCGAGTGACTGGTGGTTTTGTCGGCGCGTCATTGACATAGAACTGCAACTTATAGAATGCGACATAAACGATCCTACAATCTCCTCATTTTGGCGGATCGTCTACACTTTCTAATCATCCACGATCTAACATCGTCATATCGCACACCCCTAGTTACAAGGCTACACCAGTCCATGACTAGGGACACACAAGGAAACTAAAGTAAGCGGGAAAGGGGTAGCTGGGACATGACAGGCGAGGAAACAATGATAGAACAATGAATATTACAGAAAACAAACAAAAAAAAAAGGAATAGGTGAAATAAATTAGAAAAAGAGAGGAAATGTGTAGAGAACATGATGTAAACGGAATGGAATTCCCAACTCTGCTACATTAATCAGGAAATGAAATATTCATACCACAACATAAACAACAGACTTTAAAAAATAGAGCTAAACTAAAAACCTATAAATGACAACCAGAGGGTTAAATTCTCCTGCTAGGAGCACAGTTGTTTGTGGTGTATCTTCAAGACTTGAACCAAAGTTACTTTTTCAGTCCACTTTTACATCCATCTTCATTCACTAGGGTCAAAACTATGTTAAATACTACAACATTCGGAATTACCTACGGCAGTATGGTCCATAAAACTGCTGTGTGAGCCCATTTGCCAAGATTTCCATAACCAAGTCAGAGTCAAACAATGATGTAAGGTTGTCTGACACTTTGGCTCTCAAGGTGTGCAGGATCTCACAGCTACTCAAAAAGTAATGAAGCTTGAGTGCATTGTCATGTTGTGGTTTTGATAAATAAATGCTCTAAATCCTTCATTTGGAATAAATCTTGTCCCTTGTTTGTTTCTCTTAAAGAGCATCAAGAGCACCATTCAAATGTCGACAGAATAAACAACTCCGAGCATACTGCTTCACTCATAAGAATGCATCATTCATACATCATCTCTCCCATTCCCTTGAATTCACCTCACTGTCTTTTTATTCAAAACTTATACCCATGATCAAGTTGAGAATCGTAAATGACATTATAAAAGGTTGTATTGCTAACTGCTAGATGTCTTGTGTAGTACAGTGTATTTCCCTCGATGGCAATACTATGGAGAGAACCCTGACAACAAAATGCACTCACCCTGTGATTGCTTCTGCATTAACATTCTTCTCAGCCCTAATTACAATTTCCTAAGAAGTCAGCGAGCCTTGAAAATTCAGCGATTCCATCTGCAAAGCACAACTTGAGCATGAACAGGAAGACTCCATCAGACAAACATCCCAGGAGACTGATGTTTCTAATTAGGGAAGGAACTGTCACCTCTCAACTTACCTTTGAAGAAAGGTTTTGAGTGTACATGTAACTCAAGGAGACACTGAAAAATTGCTATTACTGTTACTAATATTGTAAAATTACTTGTAAAAGCAATAAGAAAAGATTGGTAAAACACATGTTTCTATTTATTTTTATCTCTGTGTTTAAGACAAGCAACAAGGGAGGAGATAATCTGTTAAATAAAAATAAGCCTGGAATTAAAACTTATTCAGTGGAGCAAATTACTTCATTCAATGGTGCTTTGTTGTTTGGTATCCAAGCCATTCTCAATCAATCATTCAATTAAGTTTTATTTACAAAGCACCTTGCAACAACCACAGTTGATCAAGGCGCTGAACATGAATCAAAACAAGAGTAAAATTTAAAACACATAAAATATACATATAAAAACAGCACATTCCACAATGTGACATCATTGTGAGGCGTCAAAGGCCAGTCTACAGGTGGCATTTCAGCCTGGATTTAAATAGGGGCAGGTCCATGATGGAGCGTAACTCCAGGGGAAGCCTGTTCCAAAGGTTTGGCCCCGCCACTGCAAAGGCCCAGTCCCCCCACAGTTTGTACCTGGACAGTGGGACTACCAGCAGGTGTTAGTTGGCGGAGCACACGGCTCTGCTGGTTTGGTGAAGGGACAGCTTGTTGCTCAGGTAGGGAGGTGCATGGAGCAGAAGATAAAAACAACAGAATTTTAAACTAGATCATGAAGTGGACCGATAGCCAGTGGAGAGAACAGGGGTGATATTCTGTTAAGTCTTAATCAACCATTGATTCAGAATTTGTGTGGATGCAGTTTTTTCTGACGCAGCAATGGAGTAGTACCACTGGAAAATGTGGGGGCAGTGTTGAGCTGTATAGCTGATTGCAATGGAACAAAGAAGTGGCCATAACTTTAATTAATTGCCATACAGACCAATGCTGTCTGCTGCGTTGCCCCGGTATTTCTTTTCCACCGTAAGCACATTCGTTATGGTCTGAAATTGATTATGGGTACCACTGATCCACTCTGGACTCTCCACTGCCCTCTGGTGGATGCATTGCCTTATTGCACCAATGTAAAGTAGACTTCGGGACTTTCGAAACAGACATATCTATTTATGCACATAAAGGAGCATAAATGATCCTTTACACTGTGGTTGCTAATATGGTTGTCAGATGGACAAATCAATGGTGGCAGACTGGAGGGCATGTGACTGGCTGGCTAACAAAATATACTACACTGGACTAATCAGTGCATCTTATACATTCACAACCCATCCCAGACTAACTCACTGTTGCACACAAATATAACTATTATAATGTGGGATTAAATATTTTTTTCAGGCCTTTGGGTTTGAATAAAATTTACTCATTGAACTATTTGATCAAATAAAACTGGTATTTTAACAATTACAAAATGTGAAGGGTAGGGGCATGTTGCCTAACCTGAAACAATACTTTGATGGAGAACATGGGAGGTTCCTGACTTGGAAATGCTCCACTTATACACTACATTGTACCTCTATATTAGGCTAAGGATAGGCTGGAATAGAAACTTTTTATATAAAGAAAAAGTTCTGTTTGTTTACCTGCAACACGATGTGGATGATTCGAAATCAATGCATAAATGTTTAAAAAATGTATTCTTTACCTGTTGATTAATAGCACAATGTTGAGGAATGCAAAAGGCAAAAGTTCAACTTGTGGAAAGAACATGAAATCTGACTTGTAGCCTCTGCATTGAAAGCAAGCATGCAGAAACTTCAGCTCCTATGGGTGGCTTTGTTTAGTCAGAAAGTCATGTATGTGAAACAGTAAGGGTCCTGTCACTACACAACAGTGATGATGCGCCCTGGCTACTTGGCCACAGGGATATCCCTTTGGCTGACTGGTCAGTGTGCATGGCTTTCATCCGGACCCTCCTTCGTCCTGCCACATATCCTTGGGGAGTTGCGAATGTGTAAATAAACTTTGATGCAGAACAAAGCAGCAAATTTTGGCCCACCTACTAACATTTCTCTCTGTTAGCTTCACAGTTAAGCAAGTACAGGAATTACTGGAATTAAATGAAACTAATGGTTTAGTTTCAAGATAGAAAAAGATACACACACACTGCAAAGCATTTAGTCCCAAACATTTTAAAAACCAGAAAATGGGTGTCATAATGTCGTAATCAATATTATATATCAATGTTCAGTGTAATACTTTCGGCCTATCAGTATGTGTATACAAATGCGGTACACAAACCTGCCCCCATCTTCATAAATCATGAATTCCTCCAGTAAAGAAAAAATAAAGTACATTTGTGGGCAGCAATGTGCGTTATGAATTAGTAGCTGGCTGCCGATTCTGATTGGCCAGGATACAGGCAGCAGCCTCCAAGAGTGCTTTGTTCTTGTGGATGATGGTGCTGTGTAAACATTAGGCTTGCTAACCTGCACTTCAGAGGGTCCTGCCAGCTTTTCATAAGCAAAACAAAAGCAAAAGCTCCTTGGCACGCAGCAATCATATCTATACAAAGCCCACAGAAATTAAAATATGCACAAACAAAAAAGATAGAGGTAAACAATATTGGTGATGACACACATGTAAATACTTGCATCAAAACAAAAGCCATACAGAACGCACATTGAGGTCTTAGTATGTCCTCTTTTTCCTTTTTTTTTTTCTTTTGATAGAGAGTAAAATGGGACAGAGGAACTCCCGGAAGCCGAGAGGAGATGGTGGGCACAGCTTAACACAGTGGATTTCTTGGCTTAGGATGGATTCCTTCTGCCAAAATACCAGTGCATTTCAAGCTAAGGGACACCGCAGGAAGCAGTTCATGTGTTGATTTCTCAGAAGGGACGACCCACACGTGTAATGCCAGAGACAGGCTGGTTTGAAAACTATTCAGAATTTTAATCCATAGTTGTAGAAAAGGAGGTAAGAAGTGGAGCTTGCAGACAAAAGCCAGGCTGATTACAAAAACAGAAATGAAGATACCAAAAATGACTGAATCATATATCATAGTATCCACACATCCTTTACTAAAGCAGCTCAGGCATAGTCCGTTTGCAGATTATCAGATGTGGGATCAAAGCCGCATGAAATCTGAGGATACTAGTGACAAACCAAAAAAAAACATTTATTAAAAATGTAACTGACTGGACGACCTGCCAGGTT
>JAVQJG010041034.1:0-14565 GCA_036024015.1 Craterocephalus amniculus | reverse complement strand
TTGTTTATTATGGAAAGAATCACATATGCTAATAGATTTCAATCTGATAAATTTGACAAGATCTGGGATAAATGGAAAAAATATATTATGTCAAAGCATCCGGAATTTATATAACCCTCTATACTACCTTGTCTTGTATGCAATTTTGATACTATTATATATATATTCTTTTCTTCTCATTATTTTTTTTTATGGAACTGTAGGTACACCCCTTGTTATTTGTTCTTATTTGTTCTTTGTTCATACTATGGTCTATCTGATTTATTTTACTTTTGTAATGTGTGAAAAACTCTAAATAAAAACTAAATTAAAAAAAAAAAAAAAAAAAAAAAAAAGAAACTGTACATAACTGGTTGAGCAGGGCTACAGATCCAGGTTAAAATCCTGTCCTGTGGTCCTTTTCTGTACATCATCTCAAATTCCTGTCAAGCTACTGTTAAATAAAGCCACCGCAGCCAGAGAAACATCTTTAAAAGATTTAGAGAAATCTCTGTTAACAAGCCAAAAAGCAGCTCTGAACAGGCATGATTTTGGGGCCCTTGGGTAGCACTGCAGGCATGACTCTGTGGAACTCACTGCTTTGGACAGAACACAGTTCAGACCTGTGCATGCAACTTCAGTTCTACTTTGTAAAGAAAAACATAGAAACAATATACAGGACCACTGCCGGTTTCTTTGGGACCACTATAATATAAGATGGACTAGGATGAAACGTGAAGCCCTGTTGTCTGACAAATCCAAAACAGAAATAATTTTTTAAAAAATAGTGGCCATTTGTACACTTATA
The DNA here is from genome assembly GCA_036024015.1 of Craterocephalus amniculus. Lineage (NCBI taxonomy): Eukaryota > Metazoa > Chordata > Actinopteri > Atheriniformes > Atherinidae > Craterocephalus > Craterocephalus amniculus. The sequence continues at coordinate 13,778 of JAVQJG010041034.1, read as the reverse complement.
TGGGTACCATTAATACTGAATCATAAGCATCATGGCTCTGCAGTCCACACTGATCTATTTAGATTGGACATAAGGTTAACAATGACTGACATGTCAAAAACAACAAACATAAAAAAACACTCCTAAAGTTAAGTTACTACTTATACGGTGGTTATTGCTGAGGGGAGGCAGTCTGCTGTTACAATATACTGTTAAATATCTCATTATCACCTCATCTAGTTCTCTGCAAAACATCTGAATATGCGGCGCGCCGAATCAAAGTGTCAGCGAAGCATGGCATGACATCCTGAGGAACTGTCTATTTACACTTTAAATTGTGCCCTTTTTTCTGGAAAAACTAAAGAGACAAATAAACAGCTGATGGTTGGTCGACAGTCTGGTTGCAAGGGCCACGCAAAACAGCAACAGAGGAGCAAAAAACTTTCTATCCGCTTTTGAAAACTGCACCCAAGTGCTTGAGAGAGATTCAGAAAGACAGAAAAGAGGAGATGTTACTAAACTGTGTGTGTTTGTGTGTGTCCTTGCACATTGCTTGCAGGGTCAGGGTGGATTAATTAGATTTCGAAAACAAATTACCTCAGCTAATCATTCAATAAAGCCCACATGTGGACACTATCTTGAATATTCAACCGCCTACTTTTTCTCTTTTTTTTTTCATGAAGTGAAAAGAATTTGCGGTCAGCGGGGTGACTGCATCAAATAATAAGCACAGCGAGATAATTAATCATCTGAATTAATTAAGTCGCAAGAATCTATCAAAGCAGGTTGATGTTCTGCGAAATCCATAACTTCTCAAAAACAGCAATAAAGCACAACAAAGGACGAAGCAGAAACATACCAGCACTGGTAAAAAAGCAGGAAACTAATTGTGACTATATCGTTGCAGCTTCTAAGGATTTCTCACACATGGATGAACAGCACAAAGTAAACCAAAAAGCATAATTATCAGCCCAAAGACAAGAGCATTTTAAGAACTTAATAATTTTCTGTATGAGATGAGGAAAGAAAAATGACCAAATGGCCAATAAGACTTTACACTGCCTCATGCATGCTTCCTTAAAATTGCTAAGTGTCCTCTGCTATTGAGATTTAATAAAGGGAATGGCTTTTACATATAATTCATAATACTTGCCTCAGGTTTTAATGATTTCTCTTTTTTTGGTGGGTTCAACACTTTATTCCAAATTGTTGCAATAACTCTTCCCCAAAGCAAGTTAATGTGACGGGTCATCAATAAAATTGCCCGACAATAAGTGGAAAGACCTTTGTGTTCCGTTTTCATTTCTCCTGTGCTTCTCGGCTTTATTGAGCAAGGAGTGTGGATTGTAGGGAGACAGAGAACAGCGGGTCAGTACTGTCAAATATTTTACCATTTCACCATTAAAGACAGCAACTAACCAGCTGCTCTAGATACTTGCCCTTAAGAAATTATGTCCTTTGCTCATCAGACAGCCTAACCTGTGTCCTCCGTTTTAAAACAAGATCAATACCAATGAAATAAAGCGGTTACAAAATCCCTCCAAGCAATGAAAATGGTCTCTTTTCTTATTGACTTTTCAGAAAAAGGCTGGTCCTCATTCTCAAGAAGCTTCAAGGTGAATGTGGGGTTAAATAATAAATTATTACCTGAGGAAGGCAACCAGTCCTCTTAATTCAACACAGCTTTAATAGCAATAGATGAATCATAATATTAGTATTCTTCACAGTTATAAAAAAGTATTTCATTAAAGTCTTTTCCCTTCTGGTTGTAAAAGATGTTTCACTCGGTCAAGGTAGACTTAAAAGCAGCCATTTTTAATCAATTTCTGACCCCATCATCTATTTTGATAATTGATTTATCCTACACACTTACCTCTCTGTTCCATTTCTTTCTAAAAGCTGTATCAGGGGCTGAAAACTATTTCTACCAAATAAAATCGAAAAATAAAATGGTTATGCATAAACATTTGTTGAAAGCAGTGAAAAAACATTTGAAAAAAAGACAGATTCTCTGCAAGAAAATCAGAAAAAAGTTATAGAAAGAAGATGGATGAAAACTGCTTCCATTTTTGATTCCTCTAATTATACAGTAATAGATGCCTTGTGTCTTTTGCCTCTGAAGCATCATCAGAAATTAAAGCTATGCATCCAGAAGCTGTGAGTAACATGTAGATGCAGAGTGGGGACCAGTTTTACAAGGTATAAGGCAAGGAAAGTTTATTTGTATAGCAGATTTTCAGATTCCAGACAATTCTAAGTGCTTTACACAAAACATTAAAAGCATAAAAAGCATGAAAGTTTGCTTGCTCCAGACACTGACACAGTACTTCTAACAGGCTGCAGTCATCTGGTGATAAAGACAGAGTTGTGTATCATCTGCATAACTGTGATGATTAATGTTACAGTTTTGTAATATCTGACCTAAAGGGAGCATACAAATTTAAAGGAATGGGTCCAAGGTCTGACCCTTGGGGGACTCCACAAGTCATGGCCACTCGCTCAGATTTATAGCTGCCGTTCATAACAGATTAACTCAGGCCTTGACCTGAACCACTTAAGAGCCACACCAGAAAGTAAGGTCACAGGGTCTACAGCAGTAAAAATTGGTGTAAAATTTCAGAGAACAGACATGCGGGTTTGGTTTAATTAACCTTACATATGGTTGCTGTAAGTTTTTCTGCTGTGATTTCAAAATGAACCAAATGCTCACCTCTTTTACTTTTATGGTGTTATTACTGTGCCTTATTCCTCAGTGAGCAGAGGGGATTTCTGAGTGCAAACAAATTATTTTTGCATACACTGGTCACAATTGGAGTAAAAAAAAAATTTCTTCCCAAAAATAACTTAATCTCAACAAACAAAAATGTCTGTGCTTGCTTCTATCTGTGTGGATGTATGATGATGAAACTTTCCGTCAGTTTGATCCATCTTCTCCGTCAGGTTTTGAGCCACCAACCTCATATGACCTGCTCCGCCACCTGAGCCACTGCCATCATGACCTCTATGGATAAACTGTCTCTACCAAAAGGAAGACAAAAAGTGATTGAGCAGTACTGTTTTCATGTCTCACTAGTTTCATGCAGCATTGTTGCTAGCTCTGTCATGAAAAGGGAAAAACGTAGAAGGCAATCCCAAATTCTGAACCATTTCCAGTTTTTAGCTCTGCTGCAGGAGTGTGTTGTCACTACTATCAACTTCCAGGGGAGATGAATGGTCTTTTTTGTGTTTTGTTTAGACTAAAGAAGATGATGGCAGATGGATGACCATTTTAACCTTCTTAAACAGTTTATATGTTTGACAGGAACTAACGTCTTGATATCAATTTAAGACAAAGTTGAAATCTTCCATGTAAGTGTCTACTCTTTGATCAAACTTCTTCAGGATTTCTGCACTTTTATCTTGAGTTCCTTTTGGGGGAATAACTACAGGGCCTTAGAAAAGAGAAGTTTTACCCTGTAAGGAGGTAGATGGGTATTATTTTAGCTTTTTTCTATTCCTCTTCACAGACACAGACAGTAGACATGAATAATTGCAGGCTTCTCAGCAGAGGGTCCTTTTTCCACAGCATTAACAGGCTACGGGGTTGGCCACACGAATGCAGATCATGAGGAGCGAATGGTAAATATTTTAAACAGCAGAGAAACCCTTGTGCATGGTTCAACCTTTAAGCATCACAAGGTCAAAGCTAATTTGCAAGCAAGGAAAATACACTTGGCAAATTTCAGAGAACCCAGTGCTGATAGGGGGGAAAGAATGAGAGTGTGTGTGTTCGTGCAGAGGAAGGTCTGATGCCATTACGCAGACCTGTGATACTTAGGGAAAGAGTTATTATAGCCATTAAGGCTGGCCAGGCTATTGAAGCAGTGTGAGTGTTGAGCATACCTGCCAGCACCTCATTAATAAAGTGAATCACAGACTGCAGTTATGCATCAGTCCAGGCAGTATACAAAATGGGTGAAAAACAGGAATCTTTTGAAATACTATATACTAGCTACACATCAAAGATCAATAAGCGCAAGAATTAGAAGCATGGGTTTTTGTGAATTTTACATTTCCCATTCGAGCTGGTGAGTCTACAGTATTAAATATTTATTCACTTATATTCCAACAAGGATGAATAAATGTTTCTATTAAATGGTGCAGAAATATACAGGCTCCTCATACTCTCTGTCACCATGTTAGCCATGTAGAAATGGTGCAATGACAAAATCATACAATACATATTAAATCTCTTAGCATGGATACCTACCTTTCAATGCGAGTAGAGAGGAATATTGCAGGCTTTCATCTTCACTATTTTTGTTGTGCCTGGAAAGCGAATACAGTTTTGCTTTTGCTCTTAGATTATCTGATAATATCTGGTGGTGAATTAGAACAATATTTTAGCATACTGCAAAACAAGTAAATAGCTCTAAAACTTCAGACATCTAAATGTTGAGATTCACACATAAATAATAAATAAAATGCCTGCATGCCAGGCAGTCAAAGTGGGAATGATAGTCTAAAACTAATGACAGTGTAACATGTATAGGGGAAGATATTAAAATTTGTTAATTGTGATTATTTGTGTGACACTTGATTGTCAATTGAAATGTCCAGACTGTGACAGTGTAATGATAGTGTCTGCGTTATATTTTTCTTGCAGCAACATATTCCCTTTAGCCCACAGCTTGTATCTAACAGGGCTTTTCCTCTTGAATGTGAAAAACTACTCATGTGAAAGGGGTTCACTTTTGACTTAAGTCTTAACACCAAGGAGCTGGAAACTTAAAGATAATGATATGAATTAACTGCCAAAAGGGACAACGCACTGTAAAAAACTAAAGGCTTGAATAAACAAATTACTCCCTAGTTGTCTTGGTGGAAGAAATAGCAACACTTGGATTACCACCATGACTGAAAAAAAACTGCATTCGTTGTGATTTTATAACAAGATACAACAGCTAATAGTGTACGAGAAACATATTTAAAACCTGAGAGAGATAACATCTTTCACTGCAGGTGACTTCATGTGAACTTTGGCAATGGCAGAGACTGGCCCTAAAACATATTTTTCTAAACTAAACTGAACATAAGGAGTCTAATTCTCATGAAAAGAAAAAAAAACCTTAGTCTAAAAATACAAATGACAAAGACTTCTAAATCTGGGTCCACATCCAGTCTCCTCAGAGCAAACCCTGCCACAAAACTCAGTCACCCAAACCTTCTCTTTCCATAGTTTCTGCATGTATGTATTTATATCTACTGTATTTACAGACAGCTTAGAAACTAAAGTTGAGATAACATATAGTAAGGAATCTATCATAAGTGCTACCTTTTTCTGATGGCATACATTATTGCAATATAACAACATGATGTCATGACAGTAATCTAACAGTTGTTTACATGAAAGTGTAAAGAGACAGAATACACACTTAAAACAGGAAAGTGTTGATAGTGTTTGTTTCAGCTGCAAAGCAACACCAGTCACTGCTTTTCATGAAAAGACGATTCATTTTCAGTACTGATTTCCTTCCTCTCTTTGAAAACTTAGGCCCTGATCTATCAAAGGATAGCGGGTAGCTACTAAAACAGGTGCTAACGGGTTTGCCCCGGCTAAAATCTGCCCCAGCTGATCTATAAAAGCTGCTAACAGAGGATTGCACCCGTTATCCTGGCAAAACTGCGGAGTTTGCGGTCATTATTTTTGCTCTACAAATAGCAGGTGCTAACTACCCCAACAGAATACGCACAATGGCTGCAGTAATAATTTTAAGGAGGAGGCACAGACATCATGAAAGGCAACTAAGAGAATGCATTTTTTCTATTGTCTTAATATATTTGGAATGCCAGAGGAGAGGATTGTGGAGCCGACTTATGTCTAGCCCATTGAAGCTCTCCCAGACTGTCATTTGTTGCTCCACAACATAGCAAAAAACATCATGAGATGGACACTTTGTTCAAATGGTACAGTGATCTGACCCTCGATGTATTTAAACATCTCCACCAGTCTCTAAGGAGGCCGAGCCACTCCACAACAGAGTGTGCTGCTCAACAGCTGCAGGTGCAGCGGGGTTGCGGCGTGTGGGTCCAGTTCAGCACATAAGAGCGCTGCTCTCGGGAATCTAATTTGGCATATCAGCCAGTCATTATGGCCCAGTAAATTATTATGCTACTTGGTTCCTAAAAACATGTTCTTTAGTTTAACCATTTGGATAATACTCCAGCAGCGCCTAAAATGTCTCCATCTGGAGCATAAAGCACGGGAGTAGTGGTTCTATGTTTGCAGCAGTCAGACTGGCAAACTGATCTTGTCATTCAGTGGAATAGGCTACCACAGTTATGATAATGACATGGTTGAGGGTCCTGTCACTGTGACCATGCGTCCTGGCTACTTGGTCACAGACACATCTCTTTGGCTGAATGATCAGGGTGTGTGACTCTGAGATTTAAACCCACCTGGGTCACTTTGCGACGATTCATCTGGGAGACTGCAGTAGAAACACAGTCCTTATCAAATCCACAAATTTTCAACTATTAGGGGTCACCCCTAATCATTTTTCTGTTGTTATAGCTTTTAAACTTTTATTATTTCTTAGTTGTTCCTTCCATATCTTTTAAATGTACAGCACCTCGGCTTAGAAAGGTTGTTGTTAGTGTGCTTTATAAGTAAATTGAACTTGAACTTGAACTTATATATTGCAGCAATTATGGTGACATTTAGATTTTTTTTCTCTAGCTCAGCAATATTTTTATTTGTCTCCTCTAGTAATATTTCAATCTCAATTGGTTCGAAATTCATTTTGCGTTTGCAGTTTCCTTGCTCTCCGGATCCTTCCATGACAGAGCAAACAGTGATGCAAAATCCTAATTTAAATACTGCTGTTTGCACCGCAAATGATAACAAGAGCAATCTTAATAGATCAGTCGCTAACCGTGGAAACATAACCGGAGCAAAACTGCATAGCAAATGTTGAATAATGCAGCAGATCTGCCCTCGTCATAGATCAGGGCCTAAGTTTTCTTGAAAATGTTTGAACTTCATTTAGGTTTATCTTGTGCTTTCTGGTGAAGAAGCAAGTCAAGTATAAGCAAGACAGAAACCTGGAGAACTGTAAGAGTGTGCCGTAATATGCTGATGTTCTGCTCATGCCACTGAAGACTAATGTAACTGCAGTTAGTCCACAATGTTGCTGTTCCAGTCTTCACTAAGACCAGAGAAGTGAACAGATCTTTACATGGCTTCCTGTTTGCCAAAGAAACAAATTCACAATCTTGCTGTTTCTGTAATTTACAAAGAAATTAATGTTTTAGGACCAAAATACATTCAGGATCTTCTGGCTTGTTATGAACCAACCAGATCATCCTCAGGTCATCAGGGTCAGGTCTACTGTCAGTTCCCAGATTCAGAACTAAATTTGGAGAAGCAGCATTGAGTTTTTCTGCTACTCACATATAGAACAAACTCCCAGAAAGCTGCAGGTCTGCTGAACCTCAGCAGTTTAAGATCAGGGTCAAAAACCTTTCTATTTTGAGCCTTTTTATGATAATTAATTTTTTCTCAGAGTTTTTTTTTTCTTCTTTTGTGATTTTACTTTATATTTGAATTCTTCTTAATGCTTTCCGCACCCTGCTGCAGTGTTTCTAATGTTTGTATGCAAAGCACCTTGAATTGTCATGTACATGAAATGTGCTATACAAATAAACTCGCCTTGCCTCATACAGACTGTGGGTCTGAAGTCAAGGTATGCATTTCCTCCACACAGGCAGACAATTTTATTAAAAAGACAAAAACATCATGGGGCCCGTGTAGCTCCACAGTTATTTGCTTTCATCCCGAGCTTGAGAAAAACCCTGGTAATAAATCAAGCAGACACATGATAACAGATAGTGTGGCATCCTGTGAGTGGGGATGCAGCGAAGGAGTCTGATATTTAGATTCCCTGAAGATATACTGAGAGGCTCAGCTCCTCTTGTGTCCCTGCATTACACAAACAGACATCAGAGGAGAACTGAGGCACACTGATGAGGAACATCCAACAGTGTGTGGAAGCCTGTTATCTACCAGGGTCTTCAGAGAGATGTGAGGGCAGAAGAGAGGAAGCGAACAGGAGAGAGAAAAGTGAAACAAAGACAAAGCAAAGGGAAAGTAGTGGGGGAGTCAGGACTCCTGTGGGACTTTAAAGATGGTAATTTACAGAAAGCAGCAGTGATGAGGGGGAAATTATTCTGAGATGGGGACTCTGGAACACCATTAAGTTGAGAGCAGCGAAGACAAGAGTGAAAGAACAGAAGGAAGACTGGAGGTAGTCTAAGTTCCATCGATACGGTGAGAAACATAATTCATTTGAATACGAGTAAGGGTGGGAGAACAGAAAATGAACAGATCAAAGAAAAATGGATTTGTCATCTGCTTGTAATATTCATATTTCAACAGTTATTTATAGGAAGCTTAACTAAACATTTAGTAAGAAAACATAGTGTTAAGCATGTTAAAATGATTTTGATTATTTATCCAGAAATTATCCGTCTAACCAATATTTTAAAAAAGCTACTAACATGTGCGGCGTTAAAATACTTATTGAAAATAATACACGAGTTGCAAGGTTTTCCATATACAGTCCATTGCAGCTGTACGGCAGGATTTCACGTCAGCTTTTGCCTAAGCAAAATAAGCTAATACAGCAATGCCTTCGCAGGGATTTGCAATACTCATTTTTATTTCTAATGCAATTAATCTAGGATGCAGTGGTGCCAAAGCATCTTTATTCCCAGCCACACTCTCCAGCTCCTCTGGAGGGGTCCTAAAGGTTTCATGAATCAGGTGGGAAATGGAATCCCTCCAGCATTTACTGGGTGTGCCCCATGGTCTCCTCCCAGCTGGATATACCAGGAAGCCTCCACAGAGAGTCTTCCAACAGGGATATTGGTAAGATGCACAAACCAACTCAAGAGGCTCCTTTAAATGAATAACTACTTCATCTGGACATGCTGAAAGACCTCCGGAGGGTGTGATTCATTTTAATACAAGCACACACTCTGCAAAAGAATGTCAGCCATTTCAGTCACACAAAGTAGTGAACCTGGGCATAGCTGGGGAACGATAGAGCGGCATATCAAAAGCGGCATGAGATGGAGGACAAAGGAATACAGCAGATGTACGGGCTCCAGAAAGAAGAGGCAGACTTGTTTACGCTCACACCTTTGCTTGGACTTTTGCTGATAATGCAGATAACTTTCAGTCCCACTTGAAAGAAAATAGCAACCACACAGGCACATATATTCCCATGGTGCCAGCTCATAAAATCCCAAGGGAGGCACAGTCTCATGTTCATTTGTGTTCATGTTCGGCTGGATGCACAAACTACAAGGAACCTTGTCGTATACTAGATTAAAGAGCTGGCCCACTTTTTAATAACCAGGATGAAAGCGGAATTATGTCATCTGAACTTCAGTGAAGTTCAGAAAGCTTTACCAGCAAGTATAAACACAAAGCCCTGCAAAACGTTTGCTTTAAATGTGATCTCTGTAAAAGTGGTTTTGGCATTCAGAAAGGAAAGATAAAAAAGTTTTTGCTTGGCAGTGGCTTTTATTGGAGGACGACAGCAATTAAATCCCCACCGCACGTCGGTTAATTTGAACTTTAAATTCACAACAATAACTCTGCTCATGTCATCAGCCGTCACAAGAGCAGAACCTTGAAATTTAACACAAACAAGAACGTGTATGAATCATCATACTTTCAAACACGCTGTCAAATACATAATTCCAGTATTAATATTTTAAAGTGCAATTCTAATACATACATAAAAAGCAGCTTTGATGAAAATGATTATTTAAACACAGCAGATACAGCCATGATAGTAACTGCTAAACACTTCCAGGTGGACATGGCATTTGCTTCTTTGATACTTTGGGGGACTAAAGTGTAGGACTCTTTGAAATACCAAAGAATTATGCAAACAGAATACAATAACTTGAAAAGTGGAAGAAAATTATCGTTAATGTGTGTGTCATTGATGTGACATGCACACAGTTTGTTGTCAACCCTTAAGAGGTAAGCATTTTTAGAAAGTTTGAGTGTGAAGGCAAGAATTTGAAACAGCTGAAAGAGAAAGAGATGTAAAAGTAGGGGGAAGGTGGAACACAGAGTAGCATGCTGAGGGGGGTTGTAGAGATGTGTGGGGGGTTACTGTACCTCTGCTGCCAGTGACTGTGGGGTCTGAGGCGTGGGTGCTTAATTGAGCTGTAGGATCTGGAAGGATGGGATGTAAGGGGGGAGTGGTGGATGGAGGCGGGGTGGTGGGGACGTCTGGTGGAGGGCACAGATAAACATATATACACAAAAATAATAAAACAACAATTAAAAAAGAAGGAATTTACACAGAAAGGTGACGCACTGAACAGCAATCCTGAACAATGTAAATGATTTGTGTTGTTTTCTATAAAACCATCCTCGCTGTTTGATATGTTTCGTATGTAACGTCAGACTGCTGCTTTCACAGTACATTTACTGCACTGTCAACAACCTCTATAAGTATTCTATAAGTTGTATACATCATATACATCATAAAGTTTTCAATACATTAGAGGTTAATATTGGAAACTGAAATTCAGTAATACAATCAGAAAGGAAGAAATCCTCAATTTAAATGAAAAACCTTCTTGCAGATGTGAGGAACAGCTTGTACATTTTGATACATTTATCTCAAGATTATGAGTTGAATATTATGAAATCTTGGGTTAAACTATTATCTTGACAAATCAAAATTTTGTTCCATTGAGAAAAAAAAAAAAGATTATGGTGAGATTGACCAGACTGGTTTTTGTGATATCGCAAAGTCCTAAGGAAGCAGTTATCCTCATGTCCAATAAAGAACCATCTCTTAAAGCAGCAGGAAGGAAACATGGCTAATTTAAGTGTTTCCATTTGGCAACGGACTGATTAAGAAGCCACACTGATCACCAAAGGGGGATAGGAGACGTGGTTGGATAGAGGCAGCCTTTGTGAGATGGAGACCAACATCCGTATTGTTAGAAACACTTCACTAGAACACTTTGCTCACTTGTACAGTTAAGAGGTCTTTTTCCAACCTTACCTTCATGGACTTTACAGGTTGCCATGGTTACATTTAAATTTAACACAACATGTATAAAAAAAAACTGTCATGGTTAAATTAAAGCCTTAACATCATTTGGTTCATGTTAGTGACTGGTCAGCGTGGAGATAAAAACGTCTTTTTCACTGTAGCTCTCATGACCAGTTCAGGTTTTATATTTGAATGTAATTATAGGTTATACCTGCTTGCATGCACTTACAGCAAATGGACACCTAAACAATGCCTGCTATCTTGAGATTATGACATAACTAAACTCTTATCGATAAAATATAAGCTGTGTTGTTTCGAGGTAAAGGCAGAAGTAATCATAATGTTAAGTTGATCACAATAAAATAAATATCTCTCAACCATGTCCTCTCTTGTTCCTGTACTTTTAATTACAAATACATATTTAATCTGTTTCTGGAGTTTTTTTTAATTTTCTGAACCTAAATTAATAAGTGTATTAATTTATGTCAACAGGTACAAAATTCATGCATGTTAGCTTAAAACCATTACATTAGCTATTTTATTATGAGTTCAAACAACTGCTGTTGAATGTGAGGGGTTTTATGAAATAAAAGAACATAATTCTTTTAACAAACGTCAGCCACTGTGTGTGAATTTGACAAACGAGCTGTGCCAGTTACACACTTTTCCAATAGTTGGTTTTGGTAAAGGAAGTCAAACCATCACTACCATCCTCTGTTTTAGACTTCTCACTAGATGATAATGGTGGTACTTCATGCTAGGGAGTGTTTCTCACTGTCACATGTTAAAGTAAAAAAAAGGATTGAAACATTGTGTGACCAAGTTAATGAGGTTACACTACCACCTTGGCTTTAATGTTTATGTCACTCGGCATTTTATGGCGAGCTAGAGGCTTTTAATTGGCTGTGGTAGTCTTTCTCAAGGCCAACTGTCCTCTGTGTCTTGGTGACATTTCAGTGTGACTCACAGAGCAGCTCACTGCGTGTCTGCAGGAAATAGGGAAGAGAGAAAACATCCCCCTGTTGGAGGGTGGACCATTAAAAGGGTATTTTTCAAGAATTATGGAGGCAGTTGTAAAAGGCTAAAAGGTGTGCTAATCACTAATGAAGGGTAGAAACAGACTCGGTGCCATTTCAGGCGAACAAGTAATGAATCTGAATAGGACTCTTTGACCCTCCCATACGCAGGAGTCTTTTTTTGTGGTACAGAATTTGTCAGTTTAATATCATAGCTGTCATTATGTGCATTGGTTTTTCTTGCTGTTCACTTCAGCTGGCATTTGAAGGAATTGTTAGGTCCAAGCATATACCGCAGCATGCGTATAAGGTGCACTAATTGAAGTAGAACTGTAACAATTAGTCATTAAATGACAAGAGATGGGGTTGATTCAAAGATGCAAAATCAAAGAATAAGAAAAAGATTTTTTTTAAATCATGTTTTGGTGATTCTATTAAACATGCTGCATCATTTCTGTTACAGACTGCAGCATTTATCAGGAACACTGCTCCATGCATACTTGAATGTCAACTTTTGCTTGTTCTTCCACTTTGGTAATGTACCTATATATGATTTGATTTAGATTGTATACAGTATAAGCCAGTCCTGATCCTGATTTGATTTAGATTGTATACATTATAAGCCAGTCCTGATCCTGTTTTGTATTTTTGAATTTCTAAATGCAAGCTGTAACTCTAACAATTACCTCAGTAACAGCACCTCAGTATAGCACACACAAGTGAAGTTAGTTTGCCTCATTTTAATCAATGACTCTCACTGTTTGCTTCTATCTGCCCATTTTCTGTAAGCACACATTACTGAGCACCCCAAGATCCAGTCACAAGCCATTAACATGCTGTTCATTTGGAGGGTGACATTACAGTATATTTCTATGACATTTACAGTCTCAGCTTGATTCATGGCTCTCTTAAAGTTCTTGTCATTTGTGCAATGAGTTGTATAAAGTCTCTGTCTGGAGAAATTAATAGCTTATAGGTACGGCCTCTGAGAATGGACATTGTTCTATTTGAAGAGATATTTCAGTGTGGCTGCGTCAAACGGGAAATAAAAACCTAGAAAAGAACATCCCTGCTACTTACCATGGTGGTGTGGGTTAATGCTGTTTTGTGACTATCTTTAAAACCAATGTACTTCCTATGGTTTGGCAGAAAATGACTTTTGTTTCCATGGTTACTTACTGCACATTATGGGACACAGTTGGTATTGCATCTGAGCAAAAACTATGGAGTTTAACATTTTAGTGATTCACAGTGAGCATATGGTATTTTACTATCTAGCTGGCAGTGGCTAGACGGTATAATTAATGAGCAACCAAAGCCAAAAAACATCACCAAATAACTGCATGATACCCTCATTTTTCCTTTCATTTATAGATTGATAATTTAAGTAGCATCAGTATTTTTGAAATATAGCTAATTTAGAACATCTCCATGCATTTCACATCACTTTATAACCTGCTGATGGGATCTTAGCTGCCTTGTTTACTACTTTTTCTTACCTGGCTAGCACACGAGACATGAACAACCACAATCACGAGATCTTTTTAGCTCTGGCATTGCTGAAGGTTGTTAATATTCTCTGTGTCTTTCATGGATTGAATGTGCTTTTAAATAAAAGAGCAAATAAAACAGCCCCCCCACCCTCCACCCCAAAGTGCACACATACATATTAATGTAATATTTTATTGATCAACTTATTGAATTGCTCTTTTCT
>JAVQJG010041022.1:0-11128 GCA_036024015.1 Craterocephalus amniculus | reverse complement strand
TGATGCCAGAGCTCATTAAAAAAGAAAGTTTAAATGATGATCTAGGTGCTTTTAGTGATGAATGGAAATAATTGTGATCAATCACTCATTATATTGCTTTATATCGTTTCATATCGATCGGAGGATCCTAGATGAAATCAAATTGAAATCGTATCGTGACTGAATTTGAGATATCGGCAAACATTGAATCGCTGTATCACTATATCGATATATCGTATCGTGATCAAACCAGTGATTCCCACCCCTAATCACTACCCATAGAGCCTATATTTTCAATTAAAAAAGGTGGATCTTTAACAGTTTCATGCACAATTTTTGAATTCTTTTCAGAAACTGCCTTAAGGCCATATTCTTTGACATCCTATAATCCCTTCCGTCAGGCAATGCTCCAACCCCCACAGACATTGACCCAACAACTTGGAGAAAAACACTTAGTTCCTCACTTTGTTACAATAATCTAACACAAAATTGCCGATCAGGTAACAGCAATTTAGAAACCGTCAGACACGCTTTCTTCTCAAACATATTAATTTCTCACTGTATCCTCCCCCTTCTCACTGCACAATCATTTGTATGGACATACACACTGTCAGCTTTGTGACCACTGTCTCATGGTTACCCTCACATCAGCCTTATTCTGACTTGAAAGGCTTCTTATTCAAAAACCACTTTTGGAAACACTGTCTCCCCTGGGTAAGATTCTCTGCACAGCAAAACTTGTAAGTTTGTAAGATTGTAAGGTCCAAAGAGGGAATTTGACAGACAAAACTATTGACAATTTATTCAACTGCTCCAAGTACAAAAATGGAATTTAAACGAAAAAATACTTTGATCCCGGGGGGAAATTCAATTTGTAGTGCTCTTGTTCTCCAGGCTGCTGAAAGGAATGATCTTCAGTGAACTAAACTAATTTGCACGGAATAGAAAATGAACAGGTTAGCATTTGCAATATTTAAAAAACAACATCTACAGCAAGTTATCATTTAAAAACTAAAAAAATATATATTTTCTTACACACCCATAGGTAAAACAAGGCACAGGAAAAATGGGGGAAAGAGAAGATTATAAACGTATTACTTCCAAGAAGAATTCCTTTATTGAACAAAGTGTCAGAGTGGTTCAACTTGACATTTAAATTCAACATTTACAAGAGAGCTTCACTTAATTTGACATTCCCAGACTGAGAAGGATCTTGGGCTGTAAAGGGATCAAACTAGGGTGAGTGCTGGGAGTGTGGATGCGTTTACCCTGGGATCCAAAGTTTTAAACCCAGTTCTGATATGCATTGCTGCTTACCCCAGCCTAAGTCATCTTAAAAAAAAAAAAAAAGCTATTAAATGAAACCACTTGTAAGAAAAGGGGGGTTGTGCAGCTACCACCATCTTCTTTGGGGACCCAGTTCCTTTTTTTCCAAATTTGTGGTCATTTTTGAAAGTAAATATTTTCCAAATAAATGCTGGAGGAAGTCATGGGACACAGGCTTCCCATGTATTTGAGGCATCATTTGCTGCGATACATGCTGGTAAACAGGATTCGGCTTCAGGGGTGTTTGAACAGCATGGCTGTGCATGGGTTGAAGAGAAAGTAGTCTGTGGAAAAGGTGAGGATCCCAGTGAGGTTTCCATAAAGGTGGATTAGTGGTTGTAGTCATCGGTGCTGGCGTCACATATACACAATGAAAATATGGGCGATCTGGACGCCAAGGATTACGCCTGCTAGGAGATATTTTAAGATGCCGTTTGTAACGAAGGCTTGGCGAGTGCTGAGTTAAAGAAACTTCAGACGTCTGTTGGACAGTTTCTGCAGGTGTCAAAACAGCCATTTTATCAACACTTGGCAACTTGGTGCAGATGAAGGTAACTGCAATCTCCCGCCAGCTCATTGGCAACACATATCTCCCATTCTGGAACAAGATTAGACAACCGATTGAGCTAATTCTATACGAAGGATCAGTTAATGACCAAATCAAGGAGCAAATATATAGCCTACCTCTTGTTTCACATTGCAGCCATAATAAGGCACAACCAAAACAAGGCCTAGTACATTCAGCTTCATTGAATAGCCACAAGAATTAGGCAGCTGTCTCAGCGGCAAACGCTGGGAATTGCCTGAGGGCGATGGAACAAAAACAATATCACTGACAGTAATACAATTGCCTTTTTTTTTTATAGAGTCTGGGTTAAGGCTGATCATTTTCTTACCCACATCCAGCTTTAATTCTGCAGCACTGGCTCCTGTTACTATCAGTTTCATCTCATCTTGGCCACAGTAAACTGAAAAGTTCAAGTGCCTCCACACTGTTTCCCCCGCAGTGTTGTCCAGGATTTCTAAAAAAAGAAACAAACATGTCAATAAATTCTTAACTGTCAAGCCGCAGTTTTCCAATGTTTTTTCCAAATAGAGAACAGAAAGTTACCTGTGGTGTCAGACTGTGTTACACCATTATTCAGCAATCCATTGCCTTCTGAGGCCAAAGCAGACTCTAACTGGAAATCAAGGGCTTTTCCATTGATTAGAGCTCCTCCCCTTGTTACTTCCAGTGTTGCAACCTCACCAATAGCTTTTTGTTGCTGAACTGTTTCGGTGAGTCCATGCAAAATGAAACAAGTTAAACTCAAGGCTGTAAAGCACAAGAGCAACATTGCTGCTATAGTTTGACATTGGTTATGTTGGCCTCCACCTTCCATCACAGAATGGCAAATCTGGAGGCAACAGAAAAGAGCCACCTTTGAAGCTGAGCATTTCAATCACATCTCTTAATAATGAACATGTGACAGAGCCGGATGAGGCAGCTGAAACCAATCAGATGACAACTACTGCTACATGTGAACTCATAGAACTTTGGTTTCTGACTAGAATCTATCCCACACATAACTAAACTTTTAACATCATGGTGTTCTGTTAGGAAGCTATAAATCCATTTTTGTTGTTTTTGCTTTCTGCTTATGAAGTGGACATGTTGATGTAAAATGAGAAACTTCCATACACATGTGAAGTATGGCTGTGTTCTCACAGTATTTTTAAAAAATAGGCTACTGGATCAGGCCTCTCTCAAATAGTGATCAAACCTAGACATTGACCTGCAACAGGATTGAAATAAAACATGTGGTGACATGTGACATGGAAACTCCCTCTGGCCTGAGAATTCATATCTGAAATTCCAGACAAGGGCTTTGAAGAAAGTTTTATTTTATGATCAAATTTTCTTCCACATGTAAATATGGCAGAGGGCTTGTTCCCCAACTTTACTCCAGTGTTAGATCACCTGGTTGACAATGAGGCAACCTCCACACATGGCTCGCCAAGACCAGTAGGCTAATCCTTGGCACAATTTAAACATATATCCATTAAACTTTGAGAAAACTTAAAAATGTGTCCAGTCTGAAGATGGCTTGTGCAGTAGATGTTCTGCAAAATATAGATTATTATTGTACTGTGAACAAATTGAAAGAACATCCTTTTTCTAGTGCAGTCAAATTCTGGTTATCACTGTAGTCAGGTTGACAGAGTTATTGTGCGGATTATAGCTATTCCTTCAGAAATTTTATTTTATTTAGTTTTTAAATGAAGTTTTGTTTGTAAATTAATATGCAACACCTCTTGTGAAATGACAGAAAGGAAACAAAAATAAAAACAAAACAAAAAGTAAGCAAAATGAACAGAGTATAGAACAATATCTTTGTTATTGTGACAGTCAATCTTGTGACAATTATTACAAGAGCAAAGCTATTATGTAATATTCTAGGATGGTCTTCATCTTTAACCACATCCTCAGCTATTTCACTGTAATGAGCAAAGATTACATGCAGAGTCTTCTTGGCTTTCATTTACTTCTGCTTATTTTGAAAAGAGAGTATACCACATGTAGCTGCAAAAATGATGTTGGTAGGACCTCTTTACTGTACATATTTGGCCCCTCTGCTGATGAGTGTCCACCAATTGTAAGTGAAGCTTAACCATGGGAACAGATACAGGTGTTATGTTTGATGGGAAAAGAAAAGGTTCCCATCAAACCTCAGAAAACCTGCATCCTCGCACTTCATAGAAGAGATCAAGAGAATAGAGTAGAATAGAATGTGTGTGTGTTCAATTAGAGTGAAATACTGTATGTCTTACAGTTGCAAAGAAAGTGTTTGGCTTATCCGACTTCTTCCTAACCTCCATTTTGACTGTCGTGTTAAATTGACCCCAAGCGTCAAAGTAAAATGGGACATGAACAATTGTTTTTCATGCCGATTACACCAATTAAGCCAAACAGAAGTTTCATGCCAAGAAAGTGTTTTAACTTTTTTTCCCCTAATTTCTGAAAGTAAAAACAGGTCAATTTAACGAACATACGAAGGTTAAAGGAGAAAACACCAACCCCTGCATTTCAAAATTTTGAATGATGCAGTAAAGCTAGTTTTTAAAGCTTCGTCCTTATCACACATTTTATCCAAATGATCAGGAGGGGGAAAAAAATTAAGATACATACACCACTTGTTTCTTTCAAAACATTTATTGAAACAGTTTCAGATCAGCCTTGGTGAGGCATGTGTGGGAAATACATATGCTCATATGAAACATAAGGCAAGTGTTCAGGTGGATAAAAAGGCAGGTGAGGTTCTGAAGCCTGGGTAACTGCAGATGGAGGCACTGTAGGCTTTGCTTCCAATACAGGAGTCCATGGATACTGCAGTTGAGGAACATCATAAGGATAAACCGGCATCACATTTGGATAGCGAGGTCCATAGGACCACGGAAAGGGTGACTGAAAAGGGACACCCGTTTGTACTGTAGTAGTTGGTGGTTCAGCTGTTGTTGCGGGGGGAGGGGGAACAAAAGGGAAAGAAAGCTGAGCATAAGGAGGATAACTTGGAAATTCGGGCAAGTTTGTTGCATGATCAGTTGTTGCAGAGTAGGAATGATAAAAGGGTGGGTAGGAGAAGAAATTAGCCTGAGGCATGTAATGAACTGGTGGCAAAATGTGAGTCTGGGGATCCTTGGGTGCTGGCAGGCCCACCTCAGCCTGGGTATCCTGTGGAACCACTTGAACCTGGGCATCCTGAGTTGCCGGTTGAACCACTTGAGCCTGGGTGTCTTGGTTTACCCGTGGACCACCATGATGCTGAGCATCCTGGTTTTCCTGGGGAACCATTTGAACCTGGTCATCCTGGGGTTTATGGTGCAATCGCTGCCAATGTTCCCAGAGGTGTACCAGGGGATTATAGTGCCAGTGGTGCTTTTGGGGCTCATGGTGCTTTTGGGGCTCATGGTGCCAGTGGGGCTTTTGGGGCTCATGGGGCTTGGGGTGCCAGTGGTGCCAAAGATGACCCAGGGGCTTGGGGTGCCAATGATGCTTATGGGGCTTGGGGTGCCAGTGATGCTTATGGGGCTCATGGTGCCAGTGATGGTTCTGGGGCTTGGGGTGCCAATGATGCTTATGGGGCTCATGGTGCCAGTGATGGTTCTGGGGCTTCGGGTGCCAGTGATGCTTCTGGGGCTCATGTTGCCAGTGATGCTTCTGGGGCTCATGTTGCCAGTGATGCTTCTTGGGCTCATGTTGCCAGTGATGCTTCTTGGGCTCATGTTGCCAGTGATGCTTTTTGGGCTCCTCTGCTTTTGCATGTTTAGGACACAAGAGGGACACTGGATGTCCATGCCACTTCATTGGTAGTACATATTTTCCACCCTTGGGACGAAAAAAAAAAAAAAAAAATTTAGTTCAAGACATTGCAGTCTAGAAGACAATTGTCAGTTTTATCCAGTTAGATGTAACCTAAAAGGCATTAAATGCTCAGTCGCCTGACAAGCATTTGCAGTTCTGCTGCCAACATAAAGGCCAGTTTGTTTCACAGAAATTGATGGCACAATAAAGACTTCATAAATAAAAGGACACATCAGAAAACAATAGTTTTACCTGTTGAACTACATGGCAGCCATCATATGGAACCGTCATAACAAATACCAAGGTGTTACCATGCATGTTGTAGCCACATTTTGGGGGGACCATGGACACCGGTAACTGTGATTTATCATCTGAAGACAATAGGATGTGGTTATGCAAGACTTGGCATTAACAATTTGCAATGGTACATCTAGGGATACTTGATACTACCTTGTTGCACTGTAAGGTGAGAAGCTTCTGGGCCGAGGTATCTGAATTTCATATGATCACCTAAACAATGCAGAGATGTTCCCATGTGGTTCCATGGGTCTTTTGAAGAGCCATCTTTTTTTACATTGGACCAGCCTGCCAAGGGGACACAAAAGTTTAACTACAACAAACCAGATTGCACCACTATAAAGATAGGAATTTCTTCCCTTCTTTATAGTGGTGAGAGGAAGAAGAGAATTTCTTCAAAAGAAGCTGACTCCATATTATGCCAGTAGCTTGAGGGAAGGCTCAATTAACTGAATGTGAATACAAGATAACTGCAGCATATGATAAAACTGGACTGCTTACTATCAGATTTGATGAAACTCAGTTTGTTAGCCTTAGTTCAACTGATCATATAGACTATACCTATTGACATTTTCACATCTAAATATTAAAACCTGAACTAGCTTGGCTTACTTTTGATGTATTGGAATTAAAAGACAGCAAATAAAGTGATTCAGTTTAAACGAAGGACATGCCTGGGAAGTCCGCTTGGTAAGTTGTTTCCTCTTCAGTAGCATTAGAGGAGGCTTTGCCAGTCCCATCTGCGATCTGTGAGTCTTCATGCAGAACGTCTCCGAACACGATTTGCCCCTCTTGAACGCCCACTGTGGGGGCAGCAGCAGCAGCAGCAGCAGCATCTGCCTGCGATCTTTGTTTTTCTGTTTTCTTTAGTCGAAGGCAATCTATTGTTTGCACCAAGTGACATGTCAGAACCACGACTGCAGCCAAACAAACGGAGGCACTTTTCCTTCTTTCTTTACGCATCGTTCAATTGTGCCTAACTCCGGAAAACGTGGAGCTAGAATGTGTTTCCTCCCAACTATTTCTATTACCACGTTTGACGACAGCAAGCGCGGCTGATGTTGCAACATCCAATCAAAGAGCACCACAGATGGGGGTCTTTAATTATCTGATATTGGTTCCACCTGAGTAGAATGTGGATGAAGCGACGATGTGCTGTGTTTGTCAATGTAAATGTTTTAATTTGGTTGAGATCATTTTTAAAGCCTCTGGATATTTACCGTATTAAAAGTAATGAGACATTTTTTAGGGGGTTTTGACCTAGATAACATTAAAATGCACGACCGCTCTGCCATCTGTTGGAGAAACGGCAACATTTCAGTAAATGAAAACCACTTTGTATTCGCTTATTTATAATAAATAAGATGTCATATATGAAATAAATATGATTTTTTTTTTTAAAAAAGCTCAACAAAAAATTCTTAAGCGCATGAGTTCTTATTAAGTCCAGTTTTTTAAGTGTAAGAAGGAATGGCAACTTGGGAAGCTGTTAAACAGGTGAAAACAATCTTATGGATCGTTTTATCAGCCTCTTATCTGCATACAGAACATCCACATTCATGTGTAGCCCATCTATGTCACAGTTGGTAGAGTCGTTATAAGTCAAATAACTGTTTAATTTAGCTATCAAAATAATTAAGAAATATTCAAATAAACCATTCTCTATCCAAACAGATCTGAAAATGTATTTACAGGCCTGCACATACTCACACACAGACATAAAACAAACATATGAGCAAAACAAAGCAAAAACCCTGAAAATTTGCTGAAAAATGTACATTCACTTCCAGGTTTTCATTTTATTTTCTGCAAACTTTCTTTACATCTTATATATCATAACCTGTCAGACAGCCAAGTATAATAGGATATGTTTACACCTGTGAGCTATTCAACAACTGTTTCTTCATCTCCAAGGATACTGGCAACACTGGGAAGTTGGAATCAGCAACCAAAAAGTTGACTGCCACTATGGTGAGTCCATGTCCTTGTTCTAGTTTTTTGTGGTAATTAATTAGTTTCTAAAGCTCACAGAAATATTTGTGAGTTTCAAGCAGATATTTATTTTTTCCTTTTTGAATCATTGCTTCTCATTTTCCGTATATTAAACTTTGATGTAGTTAGTAAAACTTTATTTTTTTATTCTGAGAGTGAGAAAGCATGATCAAATATGCGTTTTTGTTTTGTTCATGGTCTGTAGGTCTAAACAAAAGAAAATACCAGTTTTCCATCCTGGGAAAGATAACTTCTGCAGAGAAAATGATTAAATCCAGCTCTTCCGGTCAGTCTGGTCCACATTTCTTCAAAACTAAACACAATACTTGAATGTTAATTGAACATTTAAGCAAATATTCTGTTTTGGTACATTAGATGCTGCTGCATTATTAGAACAGAATCCACTTTGTAACCCTGATGAGCAAGTAAGAGAGATGTGAACAGAAAACAGATCTGTGAAAATCATAGCTCACTCACATCCTTAATATTTGCACTGGTTTTTGCATTTTTTCCCTCCGTTTGATAAGAGGAACAAAGAGGGATCTCTTCAACCTGTAAGTGACCCACCAACCTACTGTACTGGTCATGCAGGACTTCTGAGGTACAATCGAGAGTCTGAAAACTGTAGGTTGAACTTTACAGCTTTTCCAGAGGTACTTAGATCAAATGGCTGTCTTTATTATTTTTTCTTTTTAAATTTCCATCTACAGCCGTACGGTGTCACTGACTGCTCCAATGTCACTCTGTTTCCATGACAGCATCCAGCAGAGAACCAAGCAGAATGTGAGTATTGTGGGAAAAAGACCAGAGACCTGTTGAATTTAACACTAATGGAGCCGGAGGTGACAAACATCTACTTGAGCAATATCACTCAATCCATCCGTCATACTTCTAACCATTGTTTTATTTGTCCTGGACACATCCACAGTTCTGCTGCGCCCAGCGACAGCAGCTGTGTCAGATGCTGGTAAAGCTGAGGTATTCATTTAATGCCACATGTAACACTACAACATATAATCTGATATTTGAGGAAAACAAACCAGCCAAGGAGCTAGTGGAGCTGCTTTTCCATGGCAGGGAGATGGATCATCCCAATAAGTTTATCAATGAATTACCAAGAGGACTAAGGTACATTCTGTGTTTTGTATAAAAAATGACTGCATCTCTTCGGATACAAGGTGTAAGATCAATGTAAGAAGAATTTTGTATTTTTTTTATAGTGCACCATCAGAAATGAGAATTTCCAAAGATTACTCTGTTCCAGATGTAGCAGAGACCTGTGAGTAACAAATACACAGACAGCATATTACTGTGTATTTTTTTCTTTAGCGTCTTCTGATGGCAAAAAGCACAATTTTACATCAAACGTCGTTGTGAGGCTAATCCTGTTTATCATATCCTGGTGTTTAGTTGCCCCAGCATTAAAGGTCCTCAGATTCAGACTCTCTGGTGCTCCGGAAACAAAGGACTGCTGGACAGAGCTACAAGGAGGCGCTCCTGAAAACTACTTGAAAAGAAAAGACAAAGAGGAGGAGGTGTTAGTCCCTTGTTGTGATAACAGTGTCCTTCAGTTTGGCTTATGTCATCATCAGGTACACACAAATTTGCTTAATCACGATTGCATCTCCTACCAACACAGAGGATATCATTAAAAGTTCAATTTATTCAAATGAAAGCCATCAGTTAGCTGTGTCAGTTTTGTTTAAGAATAAACACTGGCACCATGTGGTCACACTGTGTAGCAATACCAGTCCCTATTTAAGATTTTTGTCAATGTAAACAGGGCTTATTATTCATGATGAGGAGTATCTTAGTTGTACGGGCTAAAAAGCAGGATACCTTGCCAGATATAAAGCAAGCTTTTAAATCAAGCTCTAAAGATACTTGGATATTAAAGCTTGAAATATTCTTCAAAATATTCTACAAATAAAATCAGATTTTCCCCAGGTAACTTTTCTGAGTTCAGAAACCTGCTTAGAATCAATTAACATCCCATTATATTTTTACCTCCTTTTACGCAGGGATTCGGGTTTCTACAGAAGTCATACTCCAATGGCAAGAAATTTATCACAGTTTTTCCTGATGGCTCTGCTCAGGTCTTGTATCCCTTTTCATGGAAATAATCAGCTTATAATGTGATGGCATTAACTCACTTTTCACATGAAGACCAAAACACCAAAGATAAGTAGATAAATGGGTCCTTCTAACCAGGAAAACCAGTCTGCAAGAATTATATTGACAATATGTGCAATACAACACATGTTCTGCAGTGGATGTTCTGGTCCTTACCCTGGTTACAGTTATCCCTCAGGTGTTCTGGCCCTTGTTATCGTGGTCACTGAGCGAAATGGAAGAGTCTGCATTGTGTTTGAAGACAGCAGTGCTCCCAGTAAACCAGTTAGAGCTGTGTTTCAGTGCGATGGCAGGGCAGCATGTTATCACAGCAATGGAAACATATGGTAAATAACATTTATGATTTATTTTTTATCATGATTATCATGTAGTTGTGATAAATAGAATTGAGGCATTGTTATTCCTTTTTTTTTTTAACAATGCTACCCTGAGCACTTAATGGTTTCAATAAGAGGGGAAAAAAGAATCAGAATGTAAATAAATCCTACATCATATCTAATGTATGCTCATTTTGCAGGCTGCTATTAAACAGAGTGGGTGGCCAGTGTTTGACTGATAAAGGTGCCAGAACCTGTGTGTGGAGCTGGAGCAATGAGAAACATATTCCAAGTCCCTTCCATCCCATCTTCTTGCCCCTTAACAAAATGGTCGGAGTCCGAGTTTTGGGAAATAAAGTGTTTCTCTCCTTCTTGGCCAAAGGTCGACAGGCAAAGTTTGAAGTGGGTGCCTGCTGTACTCAGGTAAAACTCATGCATAGTTTCCCTGCTTAACTAACCTTTCAAATAGTACATTTAACCAGTGGCGTGTTGTGGGTAAAATTACTGAGGAAGCTCGTCACATGCATGGTTATTTATTTATATATATATATATATATATATATATATATATATATATATAATGTATATATAATGTATGTATGAAGGAATTCAACTATAACTATTATGTTATACTCCTAGTCAATGAGAGGACGGGACCAGCAGGTTAGCATTAGCAGCTAGCTATTCAGTGCGGCACTAACTTTCATCATTAATTGTCTGAACTCTATCGCACCTTTCCACA
>JAVQJG010041018.1:0-24789 GCA_036024015.1 Craterocephalus amniculus | reverse complement strand
TGTGCTTGTGTAACTGTGTAAGAGCAACACTACCAGACAGTTTGTGTTTTGATGTAATGCAATGTGTGAAGGTTTTATGCTTTAAATCTGCTTTTATTTTGTAAGGCACTTTGTGTTGCTAAACCGCATGAAAAGCGCTTTATAAATAAATAAAGTTTAAGTTTAAGTTTAAGTTTACTCACCATCACCTTGCAGCTACCACCCCTTCCCCACAAAAAAACCCAGATTATTACAATAAAAGTTTTACAGTCAAACTTTTTTCACATTCCGTGCGGTGTTTCTTCATGCTGGTCCTTGGAGACAAGGACCAGCACACCTGATGACCTCCTCGTCAGGTTTCACTAAAACTCACATATTATCAAGCGTTTGTGTTGTCGACAAGAAGTTATAGCAGCCTTACCTTGCAACCAACTTTATTACATGGTTTGTTGGGGATTTCTCACCAAAACAGAAGTGTGCTTATTACACAGCCAAAAATCCAAAATCTTTTACTATTTATTTTTTTCCCTTTAATTGCATAAAGATGCTTTCTAATGTTAATTCTTTGACTTTGTGCCTGATTATAAACAAAACAGGGGAGTTGACTCTGTGCTCAGTTTAGGTCCCATTGTGAACTTTTTAACTAAAATCTGTTTGCAGCAGTAAAGCCCCGAGCTGATTGACTCTGATTGGAGGGCCTGAAATTACCTCCATACTTGGTCAAAGAGTTTGATGAAGGGCAGCTAATGGAGCAGAGAGCTATGCATGCGGTGTTCATCTTTCACTTCCTCTCATGACATTTTACTGTTTGTGGTCAGTTTATGGAACATATGAAACATCCATTACTCTGGCAGCTGATGGAGATTTTTTTTTATTTTGGCTTATAAGTCGCAGCTTTATCAGCGGCTGAAACATTTTTTCTCAGTTTCGTTCTCCTACATCCTAAAGCGTTTTGACAGAGTGGAATTCTTTTGGTCTCTGCGCTCTTTGTTTCTTTCATGATTAAGAGCCGCATTAGTCAACTTGTTTCATCTCTCCCCCTCTCCAGATGGCAACTATTTAAATAGTCATGCAAAGCTCTCATCAGTACCCATTTAAAACAAGAGAGCAATCACACATTCATTTATTTACTATGACATATAGAGATATCAGTGGTAAAACCAGTACACAACTATGATGATCCTTAGCGGCGCTGAAAAGGATGACAACTCGAGAATGGTTTTTGAGAAAGTTTGGTGAAACTGTGGGTGAAATCCTGCATGTGTTGGGCTCATTTGTTCCAATTTTGTGTGTTTTTTTGTCTCTTGAGGGGCTGGAAGGGCGACAGAGCCGCCATCGTCTCGGTGTAGCAGTGCTTAAAAACACAAAGAGCCCCATTCAGAGACTCCAGAAGTCATATCCCACACCCACACTGTCTAAGAGGACACCCAGACCCATCCACAGCACACAGCCTGGAGTCATTATGGAAGGCAGTGTATACTTACACAGCAGTAAAACATTCACAGAAAAACATTAAACAATAAAGGAAGGTCAAAAAGAAGAAAAATGGAGCAGAAACCCTGAGAATCATCACATCTGGGTCGGCTCTCCCTCCTGCTGTCTCATCCCCTGAGATTTTATTACTCAAACACACAGATGAACTGTTTCCCACAGCTTACAACATTATTTTGAAAGTTTCAGCTATCCAAGGAGCTCAGGGTTCCACATACCATGTGTCAGCTGAGTCTGGTGCCAGGGGTTTCCCTGGACCGGTCTGTCAGAGATGGAGCCGGCAAGAAAAATCAAAGGTAGACCGAGAGGCCCCGACGCCTGTGAAGTCCACACTGAGGGAAAAAACTGTGCAGCATTATTGAAAGTGTACATGTACATGATTAACTGTTTCCTTCTCGCAGTGTTTTCAAACACAAACACAGAGGAAAGTATTCATGAGTTCATCAGACCTGAACTAAAGTGTAACTTTGTTGCTGCAACTCGGCCTCAGTCTCCAGGATCCTGCTAAACTCTAAAGCCAGAGGTGATCAAGTTATCTAACAAAAGTAGGCAATCTAAACAGCCCCCCTCCTCTTCTTCTGGCCTTACGTTTAGTTACCAGTTTCTTGCACAATCTCTTCCTTTCTAAAAAGCCTCCTCGATCTGTTGTGTTGTGATTGGTAGCAGCTTCTGATTCCAGATTAAGGTCAAAGGGTGATCAAATGCTGCTGTAATGGCATCTCAGCTTTGTAATGATCCTCCAGTTTTCATCCGATCAATTGTCTTATGACACGTTTCTGCAGGTTTTCTCTCTCGCATGTCAGCTTATCTGTTTGTCTAATACAGCGCGGATGAGCTTTCTGTGGGATTTTATCTGAAGTTCAATCAAACTGATCTTTCAAGTCATTTCTATGTGACTTTTTATTAAAAAGCAGAGTTTAAATCTTTGGGTTATTACAATGAAACTCTTCATGCGATGTCACTGGAGTCAGTGTTGGCAAGTTTGAATATAATAATGAAGAAAATATCCACAGAGAAAGCATTGAGCTTTGTTCCCATCATGCTTGGGAGCTGTTCTACTCATGTTGTTTCATTTTCTCCGCTCTCCAGATGGCAGCAGAACAAGGAGAGCTGGTGATACCTCTGCAGTCTGCTCCTCAGACATCCTCACAGCTTATCTTAACCTGAGCTGTCAGAGGTGATTTAAACTTTCAAATAGTAAACACAGTGGACATAATCTGGGCCTAACATGCTTTACACTGAGTGTTGGGCCAGATTTGACCAGAACTTGCAAATTGTGGCTTAGTGAAGGATTAAGGCATCCACAATCACCCCAAGTCTATGTCCTATACCTGTTTTTTCCAAATCAGGGTTCAAACAACCAGATATTCTCTCCTAGGGTTGATTCAGAATAACTATTGCATGATTATGGACTGTGAGAGGAAGTTTAAGTACCCAGACAGACCCCATGCTGATACGGGGAGAAGATGCAAACTCCATAGAAAATAGTCTCACATTCAGGGAACATTTTCTGTGAGGTGACAAAGCCGAACATTACACCACCAAACATGCCTTCACCTCTAAGTAAATGCTGTAATTCAAGGCCAAATGTGAGCCGAATCTGTTGCTGTCTGGACCAGAGATAGCAAAGAGGCCATGTTTTAAAGTTAATGACAATAAGAGGGGGTGAAAATCAAAAGATAAATAAAAAAACCACTGTCATTTTAACTGACACATCCTGCCTCGTAATTCCATTGTGGCAATATTTGTACACCGTCTTAATCAGATTCCCAACCCCCCAAGACTCAACACCTAATAAATGAGAGCAATTCCCAGGGTGATATGCAATTTATTCAGCAGGAGTGCAAATCATTACAGACCCGGGGATAAAACACGCATGTGATTTCCTTTTCTGGAGCTGCACCTTTGCTTTTATATAATAAATCTGAAATCTGTTTAGGTATGCTGTGACTGGGATGAAAAATGACAGTATCAATACATCCTGCAGCAACACAGCGAACAGCACGATGCAGCCTGGCTTGTCTCTGAAAGCTGCTGATTCTACCTGTAACCCTACACCGCAGCAGCAAAGGCAGGCCAGCTGATTTAACTCATGAAATATTCATGGAAAGATGTTTTGAATTACTTTGCATTTATTAAAAGTCACTTAGTCTAAATAATGGATTGCGTAACGTGACACTGGAGGTGGCTCGGTCACACATTGAAAGGAAAGCGTTGGTTAAGGTGTGCTTAACGTATAGCTCCTCACCTTATCCCTTATATAATGTGTCATTTGATCTAAC
Source organism: Craterocephalus amniculus (assembly GCA_036024015.1). NCBI lineage: Eukaryota > Metazoa > Chordata > Actinopteri > Atheriniformes > Atherinidae > Craterocephalus > Craterocephalus amniculus. The sequence goes on along the minus strand of JAVQJG010041018.1, from coordinate 21,037 downwards.
TTGATGATCAGCATAAAAAAAGGCGGGAACCGAAGCAGAAGGGCAGCGAGAGGCCAACAAACTGATGCTGCAGCAAATTCTGGCTTAAAAAAGATTAATATGAAATGCTGTCAGAATGGGTGGACATAATGCCGCTTGTTTTACTGAGCACAGCAGAATAAATTATATTGATTATGTGCATGATTGTCCTCTGTGACACAATTATTTATACAACACATTTCTGCAAAGACAAAAAAAAAATCATCAAAATCTATAAATACTAGTTGTTCATGAGAACAGAATTATGCTGCATGTCTGTGAGCCCACACTGCCCCCTGCTGACAACAAATGGAAACACTCCAAATCTGCACAAGATGCACTTTTATTATGAAAGTTTATATACTGAGATAATACAAAAAAAGGTCATTAGAGAACATGTTGCGGTAGTATGCAAAAGTTTGTTTACATGGTTACCATGACATACAGCAGCTCTTGGTGACAGAGTCAACATCTAAGTGACACGATTCAGAGTTAATATTCAGAAATACTTGCATATGAAAGCTTTAAACACTGGAGGCGTTCAACATTTCACATTCTGATTCTTCCATCTTTCCTTCCATGATGAAACAAATCCTTACAAACCTGCATTTTTATGGATTGCTTTTCTGTCAGGAACAATTAAAGATGCAACCTAATACATTTCATACATTTACACTCAGCTTATATGACAAAAAGTTTTCAGTCTGGTCCATTTTGACCCTTTTCGTTACTTCTGGCTCGTTTCACTTCCTTTCACAGGACTCTTCAGAGCTCGTGGTGTCTTTGTTTTTGTCACTTTCTCTGCCTTTTCCTTTTTACCCTCGTCTTTATTCAATGCCACAGCCCTCTCCTGGTCCTCCTCTTCGTTTTCTGACTTGGCAGCAACCTTCCTCAGCTTGTGTTTCCCTTTGAGAGGAGCTGAAAAGGTGAGGGAGGACTTGATGAACTCCAGGGGGAAGATGCCCACGTCTCCGTCGAAGCGGTTTTTGGTGACCTGCAGGGATCTTCGGCCCGGACACGTCACCAGCTTCTTCTCCTGCAGAATGAGGACGTTGTCGGCCTCCTGGCTCGCCTGGAGGAGGTTAGAAGTCAAGATGTGTGTTGGTTACATCACATAATTATAAACCTCTTTTTATAAAAAGGAAAATAAGCTCTTTTTATACCTTAGCAGAACCAAAAATGGATGCGGTTTGCAGTTCTCGGTCATCCTCCTCTTTCCTCGGGTGAATGATCAGAGTGACATGGCAACTGCTGTTAGTGGCAAACTTCCTGAAAACCCCAATTATGTGGTCCTGGACGGCAAACCTGGATCATATCAATCATATTTGGACTGATTTTCATCTATTCCACTGTCATAACTCAACATCTATTCTAGGGGTGTGAATCTTGCAGCAACTCCTGATTCAATTAAATTCTTTGGGTAACGATTTGATTCTGTATTAATTCTCGATTCAAATCGATCTTAATTGACATTAAATCTTTAAGTAACAAAATGTGCTGGTTAACTCTGTTCCTCTATAAGCCAGAAACAACAACATTTTAATCAAACAACGGTTTAAACTTAGCTAACATGGCAAAGTTTGACATGTCTTTGTCACTTAGCAGCAGCTTTGAAAGTCAGCTAATAATTTCAAGCTTTTTAGAAAAATCGATTTTTGGAAATCTTTAAACGATTCTGAATCTTGATGAACAAGAATCTCGATTACGATTAAAAAACAATCGCCCCTAAACTTTTCCGTCACTCACTTGTCCACTGAGAGGTTTTCTTGTCCCATCATGAACTGCAGGTTATCAATGATGACATGGTTGATATCGTAGAGGTAAACGGCGTGCTGCATGGTGTCCAGCACGGTCCTGAACAGAGAGTTGGACAGAAATCAGTAGGTGTGAGGCCTTGTCTGCAGTATTAGGAAGGTATGAGCCGGTAGAAAACTGCTGCACTGATCAGACTCACTTTATGTTCTGCTGCCCGTGGAAAGTCATGAAGTAAAGCGGCAGCTCTTCGAACTTGTCGGCCCAGAAGTCGTACTGCTCCAGGTTCTCCTCCAGCCTCTGCATGGCGAACTGCGTCAGCATGATCTTAGCCAGACGCACGTTGTTGATCTCGAAGCTGCCCCATAATGTGTTGACGCCCTGCATGCAGAGGTCCAGGGCCAGCTCGCTGATGAAGGTGGTCTTCCCGCTTCCGGTAGGACCTGGTGAAGAAAAACAGCAACAGAGGGGTCATTATAAATGTTTTTTTTAATCCGCACCATCAGAATTATGACGTCTGCATCTTACGTAGCGGAGTTTCTAAGTCAATGCTGAGATTATTTGTCTTTTTTTGAAGATTTTTGACATCAATCGGGTTTTATAACCATCATAAACCTTCTGATGTCATGTTTAACTCTTACCTGTGAAAACTGTGAGCTCCCCTTTTCTGTGCCCCTTCAAGATCCTGTTGAGCTCTGGAAACCTCTTCCACTTGACTCCGGCCACCTGGTCGGTGTTGACCAGCTCGCCGTACACGTCCTCTCTGAGCTGCTTGAAGGAAACGATGGACTTGTGCGCTGCTGGGATGGAGGCTTTGACGATGCGGCTTAAATTCTTGCCTCGGGCCAGCGCCTCGGACGGACAAGGCTGGAACTCCCCAGGACGCACCAGAGCGCACCTCCTGAGTCCCAACTTACGAGAGAAGATCTTTGACGCCTCCCAGGAGCGAATGTCTCCTCCGAGCCAAAGCGTCACGCGCTTGAACTGCTCCAGGTACGGCAGCAGGACCGGAGGGAGGCAGCTGACCCCACGAGGAAGAGCCACACAGGGGAGTCCTGTGGCCTGGCTCACGGCCAGCGTGTCCAACTCGTGACCCGTTATCACCACCTCCGCGTCTAAGCGGCTTACAAGAGGAAGGCCGAACAAGTTGTAGTAGGAGCTACTTTTTGGGACTGTAGCTTCATTGTAAGTGACGGTGTCGTCGTCTGTCCTTTGAGCAGAGAGGAGCTTGATCCCTTTTAAAGAGGCGTCGGGTCCGCCGAACCAGGGGAAAACTAGACTCTTGGTGGGCTTGAAGAGTCTTACACCAAACTTCTTAAATGTTGCATTAGATATCTTTGAAATCTGAAACAAAACGAAAACATTGATACAAGTTATTGATCACTAAACAAGTGAAGCAACCCGGATATGCTGTATGTCAGTGATATCTGGACTTAGCAGGTTTAGCATTTCATCTGATTCAGGTGGAGCCGAGAGACACCTTAAACCTGAAGGAAAGTGTCATTGGATATTCCTGTCATGTGTATTTACATTTCTAGTAAATTTACAAATGTTTTGTATTAAAATATAATGAGCATTATCGGCTGATGCTCATATTACCCAAAGAACGAGTTTGCTTCTTGCATTTATGCCACAGTTCATTACCTCTACCTTTGTTCCTCTGCTAAATTAATGACAATAATTTCAAAAGTCAATATTTGTGAAACTGTCTTGATTCCACGCATTTTAATTTTCCTCATTTCTAATAAAGAAGTGGAGATATCGATGTGAAATTTCAGACAAGAATATAAAGTTCACTAAGATTACAGACACCAGTGCATTGCATTTTTAAATGTTTAATTTTCACTTAAAGATGTGACATTTGGGGCCTATTAGTATCAAATAAAACAAAAAAAATATGCTAATTTTGAGCTAGTAATGTCCTGGAAAATGAAGACTATTTGCCCTGCACTTATTTTAACTCTTATTTTGATCAAATATCAAATGCTCAGCTTCAGGTGGCTGGTGCCCTTTCACACTTTAAAGTCAAAACTAAGTCAAATCTAAATGTAAGGCAGCAAAGCTTCTCCATTTACCAAACAAACTGAATCTGGTCTACTTTAAATCCTCTTTCTTCTCTTCTTAGAGCATAGATGTAAAACTGTCCAACAGCTTTTATTCTGACACCAATTGGTTTAAACTTAGCAGCAGCTTTGAAGGTCAGCTAATAATTTTTAGACTTTTAGAAAAATCAATTCTTGGAAATTTTTAAACAATTCTGAATCTTGATGAACAAGAATCTCGATTACGATTAGCAGTCAAAACATTATGAAAACTACACTGACAGCTGATGTGAAAAACATCATAACCTAAGGCACCCGTTAGGTAACAGTCTCTATTTATTAAATGTGTCCCTGCTCCAACACACCTGATTCAAATTAAATGGATCCAAAAGTTTATAAAGTTCTGCATCAGGTGTGTTAAAACCAGGAAACATCTAAAACCTGCAGGACAGCAGCCCGTGAGGACCCTCCCCTTTCATGCAAACAGGTGGCTGTCGCATCTTTCAAAGGGATAATGTGTCTGCCAATCCTTCAGGTGTTTATTTATCCTCCAAAATTCTCCAGATCTCCATGGATAAACAACCAGGATCCATAGAGGCCATTCCTCACAAACTCACACGACCTAAAATAATCTGCTGCTCAACGGTACCTGGAACATGGTTTTAACGAGCTGAGCCTCATCTTCGGGAAGATCAGTGAAGGGGACAGCGCTGGACCAGATGCCCTGCACCTCTCTCAGCTCCCTCTCCCTCTCCTCCTGCTCCTCCACGCTCTCCGGATACCCCAGCAGCACATGCGGGCTGAGGAAGTCCTGCCCTTCATTCTGCATCACCTCCACGCAGTCCTGAAGGTCCTCCCAGCTCCCTTCCACCAGCGTGTCTTTACACAGAAACTGCCCGGTGGTTTTGTCGATGAACAGAGAAAAACTGTCCTTCTTCGTGGTGGAATCGATGAAGATGCTGGGGATGTGGAGGCAGCTGTAGCCATCGTGGAATAGGATGTCTTTGGAGCGCAGGTACTGTTTGATGTCCGTGACTGTGACGGGACTCAGAGGGAACTCTACAGTAGACTTGGTGTCCTTTTTATAACCCCTGATCCTCTCTTGTGGCAGGAAGAAGCCTGCACCCTGGAGTCTGGAGGGACATGTAGCAGGAATGTGAAGGAGACTCTGAGTGAAAAGTCTCAACTGTGAGGATGAAAGGAGTCTTTGGTCGAGAAACCTCGAGGCTGCCACCTGCAAGACACAGGCGGTGCCCTTCAGCAGCAACCTTCTCCACATTGGCTATCTGCTTAGCACGCCGAACCTAGAAAAGACAATTAGAACATTAAAATACCACTATGTAATTTATTTAGACTTAGATAGATAGATAGATAGATAGATAGATAGATAGATAGATAGATAGATAGATAGATAGATAGATAGATAGATAGATAGATAGAATAAAGATAAATAGATAGAATAAAGATAAATAGAAGTAAAATATACAATATAAGCAAAATGGAATAAAGATAAAAAAAATAAAATATGAATACAGAGTTGATTGGCAGATAAAGTGCAGCGGCAAGATGATAGAATAATATTGATGGTATGATGGTAATGTCACTGATAGTAACAGTACATAATGACAGTTTATTGTAATAATCAACACAATATAATAACTGCAGTATGTGGTAATTAGCATTATTAGTAACACAACGGAGACAGAAACTGGTACAAATATATAAAGTGGCACAACTGCAGTATGAAAACAAACATAGAGGCGCATTAAATCGTCTAATTAAAGATGCATGAACCTCAATAAAGTTACAAACACATAAGATATATATTTTTTTACCTGCTGTCCGATCTGACCTCATTTTCTCCCATGCTTCAACCCGGGCTTTCGGTGCGCTTTGAAAACAAGTCCGCAGGAAATAAACGCCGAAGAATAACTGTTTGTATACACATCTAACGCAAATATTTTTTCTTAAAAAAATTATTACTACACATAATTTATATGTAGAATATTTTGAGAATAGTACATGTATGTAAGAAACCTTCTATTTTTATTTCTTATTTATCTATAATTTATAATCTCGATTGAGTGTTTCCGCCCGGACCATAGCAGCGACGGACGGAAGTTGTATGCATGCCCGTCAAGGCGTCCTCTAGTAGTTTTACACCATTTGAAGACTTTGTTTGGTATATTCTTAAAAGATAAATATCAGACTACAGGTATTAGCCAGACTGTTAGCTGACGGCTGAACAATGACGTCCAGAGGGACGCCGAGCCGCTTCCTGAGAAGCGTTCTTCAAAACGGCGTCGGTCGCTACGTCTGTCAGCTGAAACGAGTCTCCATCATCTTCTCCAAGAAGGGACAGAGCTCACTGGGAGTTAGGTAAGTCCTCTTGTAATCAGAGCCTTTATGAGATGATAATCAATGTTTAAAACGATCCGTTTAATTTCGTACCATTACCTGTAGTATTATGCAGAAGCCTGGCTACTTATCCACCGACCCAGTTCTTGTATTTGTGATTTTGAAGTTCTTGCAAAATCATCAGCAACGGGACACACAAATTATTATATGTCTTGCATATAAGAAAAGTGCTTAATGTAACACAGCTGGGCAGACATAATATGCTGTATTTGCACCATGAAAGCACTAATTTCTATATGTTCCCATTGAGCTCGTTTCTAAAAGCCAAAACAAGGTTTTAATCTCATGATCATCTGAGTAAACTTCCCACAGCAGCTATTTATATAGAAAAGAAAAATAACGTTTACAACCACTAACACAAAACTATTTTCTTCATTTAAAGGGACTTTGTTGAAGAAGGAGTAATGGATTATGCAAAGGGAAACCCTGGAACTGTTGTTTATGTGTCTCCTCAGCCCCGCTGCGTCCCCAAAATCGTCGCAGAATACTGTAAGTGGCCACATCTTGTGTTTTCACCTGAATTACTCTGTAATAAATGTGATGTCACATTGTTATACTTAAAATGACTAACTTAGCTGTTTTAATAACCGTGTTTTCTGACAGTTACAAAGTAAATTCTTAATAAATTAACTGTGAGTGCATAAGTTGTTAAATACTTTTCTTAAACACGGTATTATTGATCGACTAAGACTTTATTGTAAAGTTTCACAGGGTCCTTCTTGATATTTTTTTAAATAAAGATGTCTTTTTTTCTTCTTTTTCAAATATGTTTAACTGAACTGCTTTTCACAGACTCATAATTTATCTTTTAGATTTATTAATAGAGTTGTATCAGTTTTATTTTCCTTTGAGTTGCCTTGTGGAATTGATGCAATTTAATTAATATATTAGCTCAGAAATTGACTTTATAATAATAACAACAACAGCAATAATGATAATTATTTTATCACTTTTGTTCATTCTCATTGGGAAATTAGGCTATCCATTTTTCCATCTTTAGTATATAAGACTGCATCTTCAAAAGTGCCTTTATCAAGAATTATATTCTCTTTGAATTGGTGATTTTTTTTTTTCTGCGTTTGATAAACATTATGTTTTATATCAGAATATGCTGCTTGCAGTTGTAGCATTTGCTGGAGATTTACGAAAAATTTATCAGTCTTTTTGTTAAAACTTGTGAATAATTTCATAAAGATAAGAAACAAAAAGTGATGTAACACTTTTTAAATACTGCAGGGGGCAGTATAATACAGTTGGGTTTTTTTTGAGTCATCAGTTAAAGTACTGCAAGGTTCACATGTCTTTCATGGTGTCAGTAAGTCACATGTTTACACTTGTCCCTTTCAGACTCCTTCATCCTGAGTGCTTTTCTCTTGTTCTTTTTTTTAGTAAATGGCCACGTGCGAGAGGAATATGTTACAAGCAAAACAGCGCCACAGATTTCTGAGATTCTTACCAAGCTGACCAACCAATCGGGCCAGGACATCATCCGTATCCGCAAACCCTTCCACACGGATAATCCCAGCATCCAGGGCCAGTGGCACCCCTTCACCAACCGGCCCCCGTCTCTTGGCCCCATCAAACCATAAACCCAGTGAAGAGACTCATTTCCTGAACTGTCTGTCATCTACTTCTGGTGTTTCTGTTATTAGCAGCCGCTATTTAAGCGTTTTTGACCATCTTCCAGTTTGCTGGCTGCAGGAAAGCCATGTGCAGAAACGTGTTCATTTATAAATACCGCATTGAAAAGCCTTTAAATGAATCCAGCAGGCTTGTCGACTGGCTGCTAAGAGACAGGGAAGCTGTTTTTAACCTTAAGGTTATTTGAAGATTAATGTAATAAATGCACCACTTTGCAGCAGATTTTTCTTTATGAAATAAAGAACATGTTTTTTTCTGGAAATGCTTATGTTCCTCAGTATTTCGATGTAAGTTGTGTCTGAGCAGCTTGTCAGAGGAAAGATGGCTGCAGTTGTGCCGCCGGTATTCTTGACTTATTTGCATCGAACTTGGAAAATACATGTTTACTGCTAAAGTTTCTGGATGTCCTTGCTGCACATACTTACATGATCCAGAGCTTAAATAAACTTGACAAATCATTGTGTGATAGCTTGAGGGATGACGCTTTTTTCTTTTTTAACCTTTGGTGTGAGCTTTACTCTGAATGGGCTGCAACAAGGGGAAACTTGCGCCGGTCCTGCAGGTGATTTGCTCAAATTCAACGAGGCACATGCTGGCAAAACGATTGCTGCTTTCTCTGCAGTTCTCACTTAGTATTCATCTTTTCTGACTGCAGAAGACAGGCTGTGTTGACTTCTGTGTTGTTCTTAACAGGAGTACACACATGCAACCAAGAAATGCAAGTCCCCGTTAATACAGATGCAGTAAAGATGTCTGCTGCTGAGTTATTTTGAGAAATTAACAGAATGGAGTGATGACATTGCTGCAGGAGATGGTAATAAAAGCGGGGCTGGATGCAGAAGGAAAAGAGAATGAGGTGGAAATTCTGTTGTGCTTCATTTTCACCTAATTTTAAATTTTTCTGCAGCAGTTAAATACATCATATCCTTTCTGCTCTCATCAGTGCACAGCTTGACCCATGCAAGGACATCTAAGGATCTAAATAAAGTTGTGGTTGCTAAGTTACCACCTTGAATGCTGCTTTGAAAATGTTAATTTGACCCTACCTTCCTTGCTGAGCTTATGTTATACCTCCACCCTGTCACAGTCATGTATAAATGGAAATTAATTTTATATTGTGTGTGTGTGGGATCTCTTCCCAGCGGGAATCGGTGGCCTTGCCACAAGCTATAAACAAGCAGGCGTCATGGTATCTTGAGAAAAGGATTCAGTTTGAACATGTCTGATGTGTTATTTCACAATTTCCACTCTGAACTTCCTTTTGTTTCCTCCCCCAAGCTGAGAAAAATGCAAATTGTTTTTTATTTTCAGAAGAGCCGGAAGTTTAATGAGCTGAAATAAGACGTGAGATTCAAAACAATAATTTTAAAAAATGATTAAGTGTTTAAACCATCTTACAATAAGCAGGGTGTCAGTTCAGTATGTGCGGAAACACAAGAAAAGTCCATCAACAGCAAAAAAAATGACAGTGAAAGAAGAAGAAGAAATAGATGAAAACTCACAGTTTACATGAATTTTAACATTTTGTAGTACAGGAGACAGATTATTACAGATTGGGAATTCATCACATCAGTTTCTTTTGCCACAAATAAAGGAAAAATTTACATCTATGTAAAATATACAACAGGGAGATTCTGGTAACTGAACTCTTTACTGTAGATTTGTGTACAATAGATAATGTTTTACCTAAAGCCCATAATACAGTATATAGTATATGTCTTTGAGAGAAGCAGCAATGGGTACAGATTCATGTGAGGCTTCCAGTATGTTCAGAGACATGCATGACCTTTTTTCTAATAAACAGGGTTGATTACAGGAACTAATATGCAACATGATTAAGTACAGAATCATGTAAAACTCATCAGACATAGAAAACGTATTACAAACCCAGCCACAAAATGCAAACCAACAACTTTTCACACAACTTTGATTTGAATTAAATGCTCCATGGAATTGCATCTACAGTATAAATATATAGCATTAATGTAAAGATGTATAAAAAATACCATTTACTTTTTCTTAAGCTTCAGCAGGAAAACTCTGATATCTCTGCAAAACCACAAGTTAGAGTGCTCTTTAAAAAGCCTCTCTAATTGATAATCGGCCATTTATAAACTCTGCAGGGTCCTTGAGGGAAAGTGAATAGAGGGAGTAATAAATGAGACTGTCATGTAGAGATGGTGAGATGGGGAAACTATAGGAGAGAGAAGAGAGGGGAGGAATCAAGATGAGAAACAAAACAGCAGAAATGGCTGAAAAGGCTGCCAGCATGTTCAGCTGTTTTGTCACGCGTTTTGTGGCCACAAGTCAGGCTGAATGGCCATGCAAGCTCAGCTTTAAGAAAATGATGACTGCCTCTACAATGGTACAAATACAGAAATCTTATTTGAAGGCAAGCTCAGAATTTTGCACAACAATTGCCCATTTTATTCGAGTTAAAAGAAAAAGAGATAGATAATAAAAAGAAAGAGCATCTTGTGGAAGTTCAGGCATCTCAGGAATAATTTCTAAAAGTTTGCAGACCTTAATTAAAATGTTTGAGGGAAATATTCAGATGGTGAACACTCACAAAAATAACGTCCACAAAAGTAGAAGAACCTAGGATTTGTAGAAACCAATCACTTTGATTTGTAATATAATTGATGAACTGTAGGTAATATCAAAGGTAAAGATTTGCTAGAACACAAGAACTCTCAACTTTCCTTCCCTCCTCACCAACATTTCATCAAAACAAGTTAACAAATGAAACTTCCAAAGAAGCCTGAAACAATCTGAAAAAGGTTCTGAACCAATGAAACTCAAATATAACTTTAAGGCTGCAATAAATAAGAAGAGGCGTGTTTAGGAGGAGAAAAGCTGAATAAAATGAGAATAGCACCTATCCAGATGTCAAGCATGGAGAATGAATGATTATACTGTATTTGGGCTTTTGTTACAGCCACTGGTGCACTAAATGAACAGATTCAATCAAATACCAGGAAATCCTTGATGCAACTAAAGATGAATTGTGGTGAGATTTTAAATAATGATCCTAAAAACACCTTAAAGCGACGTTACATAAGTTTCCAACCATAAAACTGTTTCTGGTTCATTTTAGTGGCACACTGACATTCATTATGCACATTTGTAGGACCAACATTGCCCTACTTTGTCCCATGGCAAATAAAACACACTCATTTTTTACAGCCCAGGGCATCACATTGCAACTGTGATTAGCTTTACAGGCTAACTGGCCTTCGTTAGTGGGCACCAAAGTGCAGAAAGTTCAGTAGTGTAGCTTTAAATGTACAAGCTGGGGGATTTCCTCATTGTCCTAACATAAAAACTGTAAAAACCTGAAGAACAGCACATAGGAATCTCCATAAAACAAGATTTAGGATAAATTCGCAAATCATTGCAACAAAAAAAATAAATACATTTTTGAATGAAAGTGAAATACTCATAAATGTGGATTTTTCTTTTAACACTTTTTCCTGATTTATAAATCATAGATGCATTAAATAAAGAGAAAGAACCAAAACACTGTTATATAAAATGAGCTTGAGGAATGATATGTCAGAGGGAGATAGTTGGATTGGAAAAATATAAATTAATAGATAACTCTGTATACATATCCATCAGATGCTCCATGTCAAAAGGTGTTTCTGAACAGCTGAGGGGAAGCTATGAATGGTCTCCCAGTGGTTCAGGGTGCTTTAAAAGCAACAAACATAGCTGAAAACCTGCAAAAGCAAAACATGCCCTGTCTGCTTGCATCGCCGTCCCGTGTGTTTAACTAGACCACACGGGTCAAATGATCTGTGGTTGCGTCTTCCTGCAGAGAGGACAGCCGTGCATGCAAACAGACCGCCAGCCTCTGTCCTTTCCTCGCAGAGGTGAGCCAAACGCTGCTGTTACTGTCACCGCAGCTCTGACTGATGCAAGCTGCAGGCCACCAGAGAGGCCGGCCGCCCGGCTACAAGAGCTGACTCCACACTTTCCTGGGAAGACAGATCTTCTTTCCCCGCCGGCTGTGACACGTTTACAAAATACTCAGAAATTCATTTCAGTCACATCTCTGTAAGTTATACATTTGCTATTTAATCAGAGCTGTTCACCTTGCCAGGAAACTCCTGTAGGCTCTGCAGGTCTTGTTGTTTTGACAATGAACTGATGTCAGGTAAACACAGAGGATTTGTCCGTGTGGCGCTGGCATGAAGGTTTTCTGATATGGCGACGTGCCACCAACAACTTGTTGTTTCTAGACTTGGATAAAAGTATTTTGCTGTTTAGAAAAGCTGGCTCCAAACTTTTTTCGTGATGTTATGGGAGAGAGCAAAATCTTAGACACAATAAGTGCTAAACCCCCCAACTACGCCTTCATTGTAAGCATACTTATAAACAGCAAACTCATAACCCCTTTAATAGATCGCGCACATTCCCTGTCATAGTTTTGTCTTGTTGCTAAAAAAAGAAAGACTTGGAGAAAAAAAAGCCTGCGGCAGGTGTTTCCGTTGGCACTACTACACAACAGCTGCAACAGCTATACAATTATTGCTATTTACATGAAAGAAATGACAAAGGAGTGCTTTAAAATAAATGCACTGAAATGTATCCCTCATGCACTGGATCAAAACTGGATCCTTAAAGTAATACTCTTGCCAAAATCTGTATTTTGGTTTTCATTATAACAACCAGGTGCTCAAGTGTTTGGTTGTAAGAAGGAAACCAAGTTGACAATAAGTGACAGAAAATAAGAGTGCAGTGTGTTGTTATTGTAGGGAAAAGGTTCAAAATAGGAAAGCCTTCTCTTCCACCAGTTTTAGTGAATTTCTTTTAGTAAAAAACCTTCACAAAGTTTATGAAAAGTCAGCTTTCAGAGTTATATTCAAACACTTTTCTTTCAAAGCCTCATTCATCTTTAACAAGTTGCTGTCATCATTCGTAAATAAAGTAAAAAATGAACATTAATCCTTTTCTAAAAGTTTTAATTTTATACCTGAAAGATGAATATTTAAATGGTAATTAGCTCATATTGTAAATGCCACTGTAATGCTGTTGTTCTGTCGTTCACACCAGCTTCTGCTTTCCCATTTTCTCTCCATGTGGGTCTCCGGGGTGTCTCAGCCATCTTCTAACTCATCTATGTCACCACCATGATTAGGACTCCAGAGAATCCTGTTCTTATTTCATGTCCTCTTCCAGGATTCACAGTCTTGTTGCCCAAATTTCTCCATCATACATGCCTGTTTTAAAAATAAATGGCATCTTAAGTTATATTTAAAAATGGCCAGTGCACTTCATGTGAAATGTAGCACCTGAGGGAACCTGTGGGTGGATTTTAACAATAAGCAAAATTGTTATTTGTGTTTTTGTTTTTTCTTATTTTCTTAACAAATTTTGAATTGGATACTACTGCATGTATCTATAAATAGTTATAGTATACTTAATACAATACTATTTTAATTGTAATTGCTGTATGCATGGTATTTACCTCATGTGATTTAATGAAGCAAAGTTTTATGCATTTGTCCCTGTTAAATAAAGATGTAAAGGAATAAAACTTTAAATAGAACCTGATGCAAGTTTGGAGAAGCACTGGGTGGTATGAACCAAATTTCACATCTTGATAACTTTTTCCTTAATCACGATGTACAATATATAATTTAATTTACTGTAATAGTTTTGGCCAAGCAACCAAACAGACAAATTAAATGTACAGCTTTGAGTGCCAAATGCACTTATATTAAAGATTAGAAGCGTGATATTCCCTCATGCTATTTCTCATCTGACAAAGTCTCGATAAATTTGAAAATCTTGATATATTGCTCGGCCCTACTTTGGAGATTCATGTGACTTTGCAAAGACAATACTTTTGCAAAGTACATACATATTGCCTCTTTTTTAAGGTTGTTTTTGAAAATATTATTATATGAGGTTTTATAACAGTTAGTTAGATTTTTTTTTTAAAGTGCATTTAGAGAAAAACAGAACCATTAATGCGGCCCAGTTCACACAAGAATTGAACAAATCTATAATATTTATCTATCTGCTGCTGTGTTCATTATTCTAATAGAAGTGTTTGCTGTCCAGTCCTCAGACAAACTCTCAAGGGTCAAACAGGATCTTCAGACACCATGATTGACTCTCAGCTTTCCAGGTTTTGGACCTTTAGATGCTGGGTAAGACATAAATGTACATGATATAATTTTTTGGGAAGAGTATCACTTGAAGCTCCATAGAGAATATCTAACATGGTGCTAATTTCCCAAACACCTCCGCGCCTGATTGCATTTTAAACTCATGCCTCATTTTGCCTTTTTGTGCTCCATCTGACTACCATCGTTCACAATCTGCAGAGATTCTACACCGAGGTATCATCGCAACCCTCCCGACTGCCATGTGTGCAGTCTATGGGCAAATTTTTAACAGCTCCACTTTTCAGATTACAGTCTGGTTAGTGTTGTCCATCTCTGAGGTGAAAGTATGGGATACGTCTTTAGTTGCAACGCATTTCATTAGGACACAACCTGCAGGTACTTTGACACTGGGAACATAGCAGCGTTTCAGTTCGTCCCACAACTACAGGTCACAGTCGGGTTATAAATGAATAACTGTGAGACAAAGACAGGGGGGGGGGGGGGGGGTATCCGAGATGGAGCTCTCGTCAGGTTGCAGGTCCAGCTGCGTGTGTTTCCTCTTCTCCAGAATCCTGTTGAGCTCCTCTGTGAACGAATGGTAAAGCGGTGACATGCCCTCGGCGTCGGCCTGCCTCAGCAGCACGTAGCTGTTCCCGTTCATCTTCCTCAGCACGCTGGGCAGAGTGGCCGACAGCCCGTTGACATAATCCATGTTTGGAAGCGGAGGCGGCATGGGAAGAGGAGGAGCTGGCGGAGGCGTGTTAGCGGGAGACATATGGCTGTCCACCGGAACGATCTGAAGGAAGCTGTCGCTGATGTCCCCAAAGGTTGGAACCGAGATGGAGCGACGACCCTGCCGGCCGTTGCAATGACTCGAGATGGTTTTCAGCTCAAGATGGGAGCTCCGTTTTCTCTCCGAGGCCCCCAGGACCTGCAAACCTTGCTGGGAGAACTTCCGGCCCTGAGCGGCCCGTCTTGTGCAGAAGCTGACATAAAGCAGCACCACAGTCAGCACCAAGCAAAGCCCTCCGAGCACAGCCACCAGCGAGATGTAGACGGCCTCCATGTGCCTGTAGATTTGGAACTCAGCTCCTGGAGGCAGAGGGGCAGCAGGGGAGGGCAGACGCTCCTCAGTGGGGCTGCTGGTGGTGAAAACAGTCGGGCTGGAGGCCAGCGTGGGGTTAGTTGTGTCTGTGGGCTCTACGGGGAAGTACGGGTCTGTGTGAACCTTTACAGTGTAAAGATAAACCAAGACAGAGACGGAGTTCTCCACAGCAAAGCAGCGATACGAGCCGCTCTGCTGAGTACGAGCTCCGATGATGAGCAGGCCATCTGTGCCGATGCGGTAGCCTGAATTGAGGCCGTATCCCTGGAGCTCCTTGCCGTTTAGCGTCCAGCGTGGAGTCGCCAAGTTAGAGCGTAGCTCACACTGGAGTAGCACATCGTCACCAGACATCACAGCGCGCCTCCGATGTATCACTGAGAAACAAGAAGGCAGGAGACATGAGATGTTTTAAAAGTGAGGAACATGAACAGATGGGGAATATGCATGAAGCATGGCTCTAACGCAACGGGACAGAAAGATGAATACGCAGTCAGATGTTCAGTCACCGAGGTTACAATTTCGAAGAAACCTGTGTAGCTGCAGCATCGCTTTCTATCACATCTCATAAGCTTCTTTAAATGTAACGAGCCTTGCAGTGCAGCAGCACCGGCTGACCTCCAGCCAGAGAGGAGCTGATAAAACGTGTATGCTGGGGCCCCGGGGAGGGGGGAGGAACATACACCTAATGAAATCCCTTAATAGATGCTAAATGGTTGAGCTTTCATGCAGAAAAAAACATGAATATGAATTGAACTTTTTTAACCTCTTAATATGAGTTTGATAGCACCAGGAAATGCATCAAGAAGGAAAAATGAGCAGTAAAATAAAGTATGAATACAAAGAGGAAAAAAAAAGGTTGATGCCCTTACTTAATGGATTTACTTAGAGTGTGTGTGCTTTGTAACACGTACCGTTTCCTGAATTCTCCTTACATCCCCGGATTCCTCTCATGATGTCCTGGGTTAGGTTTGACCTGAAATAATGATTTTTGGGAAAAATTTGCATTTAACCTTTAGATCGACAAAGCCTCAGTGGGATTAAAAAAGCTCTTCCTGTAAAAGTCCTGGTAAAGATAAGCAGCAGTAACAGGCAAAGACATGAAATGAATTGTGGATTGAACATAAAATGTGATGATAAAAATTTAAAACATCTGAATCCAGAGATTTCTGCAGCTCTGATCTGATGTCACAGAGAGAAACCTGATTTTGTTACCTTGGATGCTGTTTTGATTCAGTTTAATGTTGAATTTCTTCCATCATTCCTCCATCACAAAAGAAAAAACACTCAACTTTTAAAAGATTTAAGAGAAGGGAACGATTTGTTTCAGAAATCAGGAGGGTATTGTATAGTGTTTTTCTGTGTGATGTTCCATTAATATTTAATTCTTGCTGCCTTTTCTTTTTCATGTGAAGCAGCCTCCATGATGACAAAACAAACCCACAGGAGAGGCTGATCTGCTGCTGTAGTACTCGTAGATTAAGATGTCTGCAGCTTACTCATGCAGTGCAGATGAAGAGAGGCACAAACATTTCCCAATGGAAGAGTGAGCCAAAGTATGCCAGTCTGTGTGTACAGTCACAGTGTATTTGTTTTGGACTGTTTACAATGTGTTTTTTCTTCCTGTGTGAGCATGAGCCACCGATCCAACTCATTCAGACCACAACGACAACGTCTCATAACCCAAACAGTCGCTCCTCACTTCAAGATTCACTTATAAACACGGTTTATTTTCATTATATCTGAGTCTAAGAAAGTGAGGGGTCATGTGAACTAATTCTGTTTTGCGTTCGGGTTGTTTTGTTTGTTGTTTTTAGGTGACTGAGCTGCACTGAGCATTATTTCAGGCTACTTTGTACTACTCAGCCGTTCCAAAGGAGATATTGCTCTTCTACTCCAACATGCTGAATATACTGTATGAGAAGCTACTCAGCAAAATATTACAATTAACGCAGACCATAAAAGAAGTGTTTCATATCAAATTTATTAAAACATTAAAGGGATAGTGCACCCCAAAGTATGACTTTTGGAGCTGTAAGCAAGATTATACGACTTTAATGTTATAAAAATCGATTACGCTGATGTCAGAATTGACATCTTTTACATTTTCATCAAATAAACTACAATCATGTGGGTTAAAAGTGTTAAGATTGTTAATTTTTCCACACTTACACCTGCATTCACTCCCTTTTGATCCTCAAATGGCCCAGTAGTGGTTGCAGATGAACTATGTTTGTTTGTAATAAACACTTTTCATCATTGTGAAGGTAAGATTTTTTTGTAAATCTGCCATCTTCACCTCGATCCTTCAGGTGTCCCAAACCCTGCAAACTTTCTGACTCATCGCACTACCATAAATCTCTCCAATGTGATGTAGCCTGTTTTGAAATTGAAATGTGCATTTAACTTCCAATCCATTTTTTTATAGAGAACTTTAAACACAGCAATGTTGATCAAAGTCTTGAACAATAAAACTACAACCAATCAAATCACTATGCCTATATCAGAATATAATTCGGGGTCATTTTCAGACCCGGATGTGTTTGGATGCTGCCAGTTAAAGTGATCACTCATGGAAACCTTCGATGAAGGACGCTGACGATAACTGGTCCAGTTATCTAACAACATGCAGCTGTTCAAGTAAATGGGAGACTTGATGTAAATATAAAGACGCCTTATGAATCTGTTGCATTCCTGCTGTGCTTACCATGTCACTGAATGCATCCTTGAGTATTTGTGACATGTCTACAACCTTCCCCCTGCTCACCCCCAGTATCCCACCTCTCTCAGCCACTTGCATTTCCAAAGCTTTGCAGAAGGTGTAGTTACATTTTTAACATAACACAAACGTATACTACGTATGTTCTTTCTGTCTTTTTTACAACAAAACAGTAATATTTGATGTTTTCGCCACTGCAAAGGTGAGCTCAACACTTAAGTCTTATAAAGAAGCAGCATGTAGTGGCATTTAGTGGCATAAATGGCAAATTGCAACCTCTTGCCTCATCCTTTCCGCCCTAACAGCTTTGTTTTGTTTCCATCTGACCCCTTTGTTTTTAGCACCTTAGATTGAATGATTTATATCTATTTGCAGAGGAGAGCTTTTGACACATGAACAACCATGATACCTCCATGACAGCACCAAGAGGACAATCAAGAAGAAAATGGAGGAATCAGTGGTGGGTACATGTTCATGAAATGATGCATCTGACTGCCTACTTAATGCAAGAAGAGGCAATATCGCATAAAACAAAGTCGTCAAAGAGGTAAAAACACGATAAAAAAACAATTCTCTTCATTTTGATATCTTATGAAAGCTTTATGTTCGAAAAGGAAGGAAATTTTTGAGGTAATATGATAAATAATTAAAGTGCATTGCAGTGGTTGCGATTTCAAACTTCATGAGATTTTAGTACTTATTAAATTATTTTAAAACACATGGAGCTACACAATCAAGTTTCAAGTGGATCCATAAAACTTACAAAAGTTGACACATGTACACCGCCTTAGTGCCTCAGTGCACACTGCTTTTTCTGTCATCTGTGACATTATGAGAACAGCTATAATTAACCCAAACAGCTTTGTTGTCTAAAAATCCAAACCAGATTCACAAAGTGGAGGGAGGATGTAGGTTCAGGCAGTAATTATCTAAACATACCCTGCCACACTGATACACTGACATCTACATTTTATTTATTGAGAAATTTCAGTTAAAACCTCTTCCAGCACCAATAACTATAACAACAAATCTATTAAAATCATACATGTTCTAAATGCCATTTGTTGTATTTTTGTTGCAGGTTTATAAGAAAGTATCATTATAAATCAGCTCTAAATTCACAGTAATTTCTTATTTTGTAAGGAGTAAAGAGTGAATAAAATTTTTTTGTGAGAAAAGCTCAAATTAAATATAAATATGTATATCAGTTATCTTTCTTTATTCATACTGTATTTTTTGGGGTTTTAGTAATACTATACCATTGTCTTTATAATACTTGCAAGCTTACACTGATAATAAATTGCATGTAAACTGTTGAAAGCTCTGTAGTTTTAGTGAAAGAGCAGTTTGACTCTCAGTTCTTTTACTGCTCAGTTGCACTCTGCATGAATCATATCCACATGTTTTTTTCTCGGGGACTCATTTAAAATTCAAACCATCCCTGTTCCAGCAGAGGCTCCTGCTGTGTTGAACAGTGCTGGTGAGAAAAATCCAGGTCAGCTGCATTGTCTTAGACCTGCTTTCACAGAAAATGTGTTGGAAGGGTACATAAGATGTATAAATAATTAATTATGGTCTGATATTGCTGCTGGGCCAAAGAGAGGAAATAAAAACCGACCAAAAAGGTCATGTGATGTATATATTGTTGATCTGTTTATGAGGTCATAACTCATATTTTACGTCAACATTATTCAGTTTTTTAGCTTACACAAACATAGGAAGATAGAAAACTAATTAAGGGGGGAAATAAAGAAGCCTTTTACACAGAGTGAACAGGTGGAAGTGTGAAGGAGGCACGCAAACATAAAAAGGCAGATCGGCATCTGTGTCAAAGCCTGGAAATCTCAGGAGAAAAACTCTGTGACCCCCTTTTTCTCTGTATGTTGTGTACTTTAGAAAAACACTGTTCATTTGTTTGAGCTCTTTTCTTTGTCTTGCTCGCTCACCTCTGTGCACGTGAAGATATTTCCACACACACTCTTCCATCCCAGGCACAGAAGGGGTCTCTGGCAAACACGCAGTCATAACAGGAGGTGTACCTCTGGCAGGTTGACATCGGCACCTGAACGAGTCCCGAGTGGGAGCCAACGTAGATACTCCTCTGTAAAATAAAAATAGATAATCACTATATTTCTGAGAAGTGTATTTGTTAATCAGTCCTCTATTACTGAAGGGAAATTTAATTGACTGCTTTCTCCATTTTAGCTTTGCATTCAGTACTTGACCTACCCACATACTGTAGGTTATTTATTGAACCAACATAAAACTCTTTGATTTGCAAGACTAATGCTGCCCAGATAAATAGATAGTACGACTGGATGAGAGATGTTTAAAGTAACCCCAGGTGGGCTCCAAACAGTTTCAGAGGCTCAGTGAGTAGAGGTTAAAAATATCATTTTAATGTTTGTGATGCGGTTTAAGGGCTCAGATAGATTAGTTCTGGAAGATTTTCACTACTTTGCCCAAAGTTATGCACTAATAAAGACCTGAGAGCAAACATTTCTGTATGCAGTGTATTTTGCATATGTTAAACAGGAGTATGTGGTTATCCGGGCCTCCTCCTTTAGCCCTGATGCTTTCCTTGTGGAAAGCATTGATTTGCAACCCAGTAATTTCTTGTATAATTATATTATTTATTTGCATTTAGAATTTTATTTCTGATTATAATTCTATGACGGAAATATTAAAATAAAGCAGACTCAATTTGAGTGTTTTGGTCTCACAGCTAGTAAAACTGTGCTTCTTTGCTTTTAGATTCATTGTAAAGTCTATTTGTATGCGATGCAAGTGGGGAGTGTCCATATTCATTCACGACTAGAGATGGGAGCTTACATCATCATGCTCATCATCATCATCAAAATTTTATACTGATTAAAACGCACATCTTTATAAACATGATGAAAAAATTTGATGCACATTTCTGCTTCAGTTTGTTTGTGTAAATGATGAATCTTCCTCATCGACCAGAATTAGTCATGGAGTTCCTCAGGGTTCTGGACTTGGACCAATACTCTTCACATTGTATATGCTTCCCTTAGGTAATATAATTAGACAGCATGGTATAAACGTCCATTGTTATGCAGACGACACTCAGATCTACTTATCCATGAAGCCTGATGAGATGAACCAGTCTGTTAGACTACAAAGATGTCTTAGAGACATAAAGACTTGGATGACCTTTAATTTCCTCCTTCTGAACTCAGACAAAACTGAGGTTGTTGTCTTT
>JAVQJG010040985.1:0-10150 GCA_036024015.1 Craterocephalus amniculus | reverse complement strand
GTGGATGCTGCGTGTCAATAATGTTTGTATAGTCGAACAGACAAGATTCTGCTGAGCAGTTAGAGGTGCAACATGCTGGGTTTCTTTCCTGAGGTGCGTGTGTACATGACGTAGAAGTGTTTTTTAAAGGGTGACGGCCGTAAACCTGCCGTCGGGTCTTTAAGGGGTTAAATTTACTCCAGAAATTCGGCTTCTATACAAAAATAGATCATAAAAGCTAGGACAAGCAGCTCTACTTTCCTTAAAGTTAAAATTGTGCATCAGCATCAATATTTTTTCTTCTGAGACCAATGTGTTCTTGTAACTTCAGGCTGACAAGTAAAAGGGTGTTGGGAGGAATTGATGGATGATCCAATAGCAGAGTTTTAAAATTTGATAAATTTGGCCATTTCCTCAGGTCAGCAGTAACTACTTTGCAGGTTTTTTTTTAAAATATACCTCTTTAATGCCCAAGGAACGGAAGTCTTGGAGCTATTCTGTCAGGAAGAAAAATAGTTTTCCTGACAAAAAGACCAAAATAACCATTTTAATCTCAAACTATGAGATCCTTCCAAATACAAGCAACCTTAAAGAAAAGTGAAACTAAAATAGAATCCAGTCCGCGTTCTCCACTGTGAGGGACCTCGACTTTGGGAACACTGTCAACATAGAAAATGAAAGTTAAGTCATTGTAAACTTGGCAAAGAATGGAAGGTATGTGATGCTGCTGAAATGTAAAGCTTAGATAAGTGACTGCAGTACTTTGAGCCTTTCAGTGTGTTAACTTTCCCCATGTAGAAATGGGTCAGGGGAGAATTCAGCTAGCTTCACAATCGTACGTTTAATCCGTGTTTCTTCAGAATGCTTGTCCTAACTTTGCAACTCAGTCACATTTGGTCATTTTATGACTTTTGCATCTGCTTCATGAAATGAAAACAGTTTAAACAGACAAATATTATCACCCAAGCAGGCAGCTGGTGAAGATGCTGTATGAATGCTACAATATAATTAAGAACATGTTGAACTATTATACAGGCAACACCAATGGGCCTGACTCAGGAAAAACCTTGATCTCTGCTGTGTTTCCACAAACAGCTGACACATCCATTGTTATCTGACTTATGCACAGCCCTAGGAATGTAGTAGTATGATGTCTAAGTATGATAACTTCCTTGAATTATAACTAAGAATGCACCACAGAAACAAAGAATGATACTGGTGCATTCTCTGGCATTTGGCTTTAAACAAGAATCCACAGTATATCCAGTATTTCAATCAGTATTGTGCTGATCCTACTTTGTTCTTAAAAAAAGAAACAAAAGATGAAGATTTTATTCTCTTTTTTAGTTTTTTCAGTAGCCAAATTGTTATGTTTCTCTGCACGTCTTTGTTTGTTCTTGTTTGCTGGCATTGTGATGGGAAAAAGCTCTTCCATTTTAAGAAAAGCAAGTTTTAAAATGCAATGTTTGCCTCTGCTAAAAAGATCCAAACAAACGTCATTGCGATAGATTGAAACTGTGCTAAAGGGGGTTGATATTGTGATTTCCTCCTTGGCTCCTTTTGGAAGAGGGAGGCATTTTGAAAAGTGGAAGTTCTCCACCAGATTGAAACATCTCTGTAAACTTAACAGACAGAAAACTGTGACAAACACAAAGTAGCACTGAGCCCCTGTGTATACTCGTACTTGCATGAAAAGCAGAGGAACTAAAGAACTCTCAGGCGGTTTAAAAATTAAACAAAAGACTTTTTGGAGCAGTTTGATTAAAAAAGTGCAACTTTTTATTGCTTAGAAATGATAAAGCAGAGTGCAACACACAAAATAAGGCCAACACAGCAACTACGTTTCTTCCTCTGAGCCTTTGTCTGCATCATTCCCAGAACATCAGATTCTTCAGTCAGCACTGTTTCTAGCTGTTATTTTGTCCAGCCAAAGGCCGTTTTTCCATTGGTTAGTTTTGATGTTAAAAAGTATCCAGAAAGTTTTCCATCCCTAGAAGTGTCAGACTGTCCTTATGCCAGTCTGCACCGACGATGGATGGGAAAGTCAAGATGCATGGAAACTCACAATGCTCCGGCTGACAGGTCTGTGCTTTTTCAAATCGCAGATAAACTGACCCGCGTGAGCTGCCGAAGAATAATACCTGCTCTTTGAAGTTTTCGGAAGCTTTCGCCTTCCTCTTGGAAGAAATGCACAACAAGGATGGAGAGAGTCTGGTAACAATGATTTATTGGTGTCACCAGAGATGCTCTTCTTCATTTAGGGTCAGACTGTTGACTGGCTGAAAACTAAAACTTTGTCCAGCAATGAGATCCTGTGGAATAAATGTGTATTTATGCTGAGTAAGTTCATATTTTTCTGGATGCATCTTTCCTACAATTATATGTCTCTTAGTACCTGCTAGAAACATAAAAAAAATCTCCATACGGTGTTTTACTGTATGGTGATATTAATGACATGATGCTCCGTTCTTTTTACTTTTTACTTTCTTTAGGAGACTTAATAAAGAACACGGAAAACTTGAAAGAGAAATCTGTTGTTACTGGAAAGGCAGAGAGTGAAAGTCAGGGTTCAAATGGTATATTTTAACATCCATAAAACCCAAATTTGTCTGCAGTTGAGATCTTGAACACAGTTACAGGTTAAGCTTTTAATAAGCCGCAGCGAGGACCGTTCGAACACCAAGACATGAAAAGGCTTAATAATGGTGCAACACAAGTGCACAGAAAACTTGTGTAATTGCACCATGTTGTTCTGTACCTCGCCAACTCAGATGGTTCCATTAGAACAGGGAATAGAAGCTGTTTGGGTGCTCTGTGTGTGTGCGTGTGTGTGTGGGGGATATAGCTTCCCCTTACACTCTCAGAGGCTGGTAATTGGGGAGATACAGCAAGATTGCTGACACATGACTTTTTCTAGCTGGGAGGGCTGGATCCTGCTTTTCTTCCATTCTTTTATTTCATTCATGTCCACTGGGCAGAGGAGCACAGACCAGAGAACAAAGCCTGTTAAATCACACAGCACCAGTTCCTAGCTGCTCCCACTTAACCAGCCTTGGATTAAATTGGCTTTCAGTTCTGTCATCTCCAAATGCTGGCAGAACCCACAACTCTCAGAACGGCCGGGACTTTATCCCTCATTTTTCTTTACTGCATATGAGACACTGTTCAATAAAATAACAAAATTCTTTTCCCTGTAATTTTCATGAAAAAAAGATGTCCTTTCATATTTAATGAGTCTTTTTCCCCTCTGTCAAAGAATTGCTCATGTTCCAAGTCACTGAAAAGTGTTTCATAATGATTTTTTTTGCCTATCGAAAATGTACAGATAAAGTATAAACAAAACAAATTACAGGTAAAGTTAAAATTAATTAATAAATGCACTGCTAGCTCAACTTTCTCAAGCGTCCTTAAATGAGAGAAATTTAATTTGAGTGCAATTATCTTTAAACCCAAGTCATACAGAAATGTGCCTTTGTATATATGTAAACTTAAATTGTTTTGAACAATAATGCAGTCGAATTTCCAATTTTTTTCCAATTTCCAGTTTTCTTATCTATAAGCATTATTGCATGTTTATAAAGAAAATAGTCCTTAAAAGCTGTTGTGTCAACATTTACCCTCTACTCACTGCAAAATGCTGTGGGAAACATTTGTTCACCAGAGAGCCTAAAGGAGTGGTCTTCTCTTTGGTTAGATACTGCTTTTTCCCCTTTTTCTTGGAGATAGCAGCCTGTTGAAGCTGAAAATGAACCTGCACCATTCACATCTGAAGCTGTGGGAGTGAAACAAACAGTCAAAGGCAAGAGAGCAAAACAATGAACCAAAACTCAGTGAAGCAAAAAGAAAAGGACTTCCTATATCCTCAGTTATAATAATGCACTAATGGAGTCTTTAACTCTGTCTGTTAAATACGACTGTTTAACTATCTGAATTGTTTTGAATAATTTAACAATTTAAAACTGGAGCCAAGAGAAAATGGGGAGAAGTGTAAAATTTTTTAAATCTCCAGTCTTTATTTGACTCTTTATTAAGAAATATTAGTTTAAAAAAAGGTACCCATGAGGGGGCAGAAGACAAGTATAAGGTTGTGTTTAACAGGGTGTAGAACAAACTTTAACCATAAAGTGATGCTAAAGATCTCAGGAACTGTTCAAATCAAATAGGCTACAGCCTGGATTTTCAATTACATCAAGACTTTTTAAGACACAATATGAGGGGAAAGCGTTTTATGATTTTTTTTTTTAGTTTAAAGTATCTTTTCTTTTTGCAGGATAATATAAAACTTTCTAACAGTATTTTATCCGTAAAAAAGTACTACTCTTTCTACTTCTCTTTTATTTCAATTTCAATAACTTCAACTTGGATAAGGGAATTTCATGTAAAAAAAAAAGAATAAAAAAAGAATAGTCCTAATTGATGGAGTGAAATCAAAGAAAGATAAACTTAAAAGGACGTAGAAGAAAGGTGTTGCAGATATTCACCCTCTTTGTTGTGAAGCTGAAAAACTCCAAACTGAGCATAATGTGTTGTTTCATGTCTGATAAGCTACGGAGCAGTGAAATAGTCTCTTTTCAGGAAAAGAGAATTGCATATATTCTGTGTCACTGACTCAGAATGAGTCACCATGCAGGCAACACAAAGCAGAAATCCCACGTCATTACAATGAGTTAAACACATGTCTTCACCTTTTACCTCCTCCGCCTTCCTTCTACCCCCACAGGCCTTGAGTCAGTCTTGTCTTCCACGTCCCACCCCACCTTTTAGATCTCTCTCCTGCTGTCACTTCTTTCATACACATACCTGATTTGAGGTTCTTTCACCCTACTGCCTCTTTGATCTTCCAGTATACCCTGAGCTACATCTGTGCCATTGACGCTTTAAGCTCATGTTCTTAATCAGTGATGTAGAAATCCTAAAAATTATGGACTAATCCAGAAAATATTTCATGTCCTTATTTGTAATTCTTAAAAATTCTGTTTAAGGTTTCCTCCCTAGTTCTTCAACTCATCTTTATATTCATGTTCACATTCACAAACTCGCACTGATGGGCAGTAGTATTCCTGTAAGTTTCACTTTTATCTTAAATGCCTTGTGTTGCTTTAGTTGTAAAATACAGGTAGGGCGGGTCATTTGGTCATGTGAAAGGTGGTGGTTTGAATCCCGCTCCCGCCTCAGTCACCTGTTGTGACTCACAGTGATGGCATTGCTGGTAAAACTCAATTTTGAGTCGCTTTGGATAAAAGCGTCAGCTAAATGACAGTGTAATGTATGAACTTGTGTGAGAGGACAAATACAGACATACTAAAAAATAACTGCAATACATTTTAGTTCAGAAGGGACAAGTGGACTTTTTGTCATTAAAATATCAGAAAACAAAATTTTCGCAAATGGGTGAAATGACTTAAATAAAGGTAAAGTTTTTCTGAAAATGGCAGGGATAACCGACTTCGGGATATTATCTGGCTTGCTGTCTTGGCTGAATGCAAAAGGCAACAGACCAGAGGAAGGATTCAACTTCATCACTTTATTGAATTGAATCTGCGGAAGTGTTGCAGATTACAAGACGTACTTGTGTTAGTTTTACTAATCTGACATGGAATTGTGTACCTTGTTGTGCCATCAGAAATCGGTTAAAAGGTTTAAGGCCTTTCCATTAAACAAACAGCAGAGTGGAAATTCTTACATAAACATGGAACCCCCCCAAAGATCACAGGGGGTTCCCAAGGCTTTGACTGTGAAGAGCCAGTGTGAAGGCCATGTCGACAGAGTTAAGTTGAGGTGTAGTCGCTTTAGCTCTTTTTTATCAGCTGGATGTTTCATTCACATGGAACCAGCATTTCAAGAACCCAAAGTGCCATTTTGGTGACATTAAAGACACTACTGTATCTACCTTTTCTCCTTCTAAAGGTGAAAAATAAATATGAATTATGTTTTTCTTTAACCCCCAGCATCTACTGTGCTGCTTCAGTTGCATCTTTCACCTGTCATCTTTAAGTCAACAGGCAGTTAAAACAGGCATTAGACATAGTAAGGGATTCAATCTTCATTAAATTGGTTTTCTTCATTTCATAAAGTAGTTTTGAATCCATGCTGTTTTAGAGACGTTTCACTATCACAAAAAAGCTACTGAGAGACAAATTAACACCTCCAAAAACAAGTATGATCCTTATTATCAATGTTTAACTCACCGAAGAAAGTGAGACACCTCAGACATATTCTCTGAAAATGGAAAAAGTTCATTTACGTTTGAAAGCATACAGTACACCCAAAGGCTGACAGAAAACATTAATCACATAAATGAGACTTCAGAGCTTTAGGATGACTCATCTCGTCTCTGAGACTCGGCCATTTTATGTTTTACGTCTCATTCTTTTCCATGCATAACCTGTACGACACGGGTCAGCTGAAGATTCTATTCTTATTCCAAATCAATAAATTGAAAGACAAGGAACACCCATAACTGGGTGACAGTTAATGAGATCCATGCAGAAGGACCTCAGTTGTGCAAGCTGACACACCGGTTCCAATTAGTGTCAGAGTTGGCTTTGGTCTGATTCCAGTGCAACATGGATCTCTGCTGCCGCAGCCCTATTGGTCCCACTGAGCTGGACAAAATCCATCAATTTGTTTCTCTCTTCTTTTCAAACAAGTCCTTTTGTCAGAGATTTTGTCAAAATGACTGTTTAGTGGTGGAATGAAAGGTTTTGGTTCTACTCTAACTGAGCTGCGGGATGAAAACGGTGCATGAGGGTATTATTAAATTCACACTACTGTTTTGTCAGAGAGAATGTTGTTCTAACTCATGACCTGAATGAGAAAAAGTAATGGTTTTTACTAACTCTACTAACTATCATTGCATAACTAGACTGAAATATCATATCTCTGCAACTACAAGGTATATCTGAATTCTTCTGGAGCCATTAAGGGAAGTTAGTTTGGATGTGAAATTATCAGTGTAGCACAAATAAAAAATCAGACTAACCTGAAAACAAACACCTCCAGGTTAAATATGAACACCCTTTTAGAGTGAGGAGAGTGGCACACCTGGGTAAGGCACCTCACCCTCTGTCTATTGGCGTGTAGGAATGTGGATGAATTTCGGTGGTCGCAATTGGTGCAGATTGGTTGCCACGTTTCCGTCAGTCTGCCCCATGGTAGCTGTGGCTACATATGCTGCTTACCATCACCAACTACAAATTAAGAATAATAAACAATGGATATAATGTAAAGCCAAACAAAGTGATTCAGGCAAGTTAAAATCTTTAATAAGATTCATTATATTCAATAAAAAATGTTTACTAACAAATGTTAAGTTTAAGGGTTAAACAGAATAATTAATGTGTAGATGGCTGCATGATGTTAAAAAAAAAGTCTGATTTGAAACTGGTTTTTATTTTACTTACTGGAAACTGGAAAAAATGATGTTTTTATGTTTGTTCAGCATTATCTTGGAACATCATCTACAAAATGAATGAGATGTTTCAGTTGCATGTCTCATCTGAATCTAGTAGACATTATGAACTTTACCCACTACACTGGCGGCTGCTAATACAAAAAAAAGTTAATCTAAAGCCCTGTTATTCTTTCAGTACATCATGTCACTACCAGATTAACTCATTAACTCCAGAACACTAATATTGAGAGAGTAGTCATTCAAAACTAGTGTAGCATGGCTGAAAATCCCCTCAGGGTTCCAGGGTTAAAGAGATTATACTTGGTTAATGTATTTCCATTTGATAAATCTTCTGGCTGTTTTGCTGTAATGTTGGTAGCGTCCACGGTCCTATAACAGGTTGTATGTGCAAAGTGTGAGACTGAGGTTTAGTTTTGTGTCTCCTATAAACTATCTAACTGTGAGCTTATATGACATAGCTTCAACCCGAGGATACCCAAACTTTTGCATCCATGCTTTGCAGCAAATAGTTGTTTATACACATTGTTCACAAAGACATACAAAAGTTCAGCTTTCAGAATTTAAGTAAGGCATGCCAAAAGTGAATAACAGATCCCTGTAAAATCACTATGCGGTCTCATATCTTTGTTGCTGCCAGCGTCTGCCTCTCCTTTGTTTCACACTTGTAAGCTCTCAGGAGGAATCAGTGGGAAACAGATTCAGTGTGGATGAGACGAGTGAAACTGAGTGCAGTCTGTCCGAGCTAAAGATATGTCTGGATCTGTCTCTTCCTCTCTTACACTGTCACTTTTACTTTCTATCTTAGTTTGTCTTACTTTACATCCTGCATATGTCTTACACTGCATAAAGTTTAGTTCAGCCAAAAGTTTTACTGACTCCTTTTGGTGAAATGTTATTCTTTTTATTGCTTTATTGATTTCAGTAAATACAAAGAATATGAGTAAGTTGCTGTTTATCAATCTTATTTCTTTAAGAAAAGGTCTCCACTATTTACTTTTACAAACTGACAAAGCCAATTAACCTCTAGCTTTGGTTCAGAGACTTGTGCAATGTCAAAGCTTTATCATCTAGCTCGAAATGGACAGACAGTAGTAGTTTAAAGCCTCCCATGTGGTCAGAGAGGCATCTTTCGTCTTCATGGTTCAAGCCAATCCCAAAAGCTACAGATGAAAATTTAAGGACAAACAAATGTTAATAGAAGCCTCCCACACACACATAGACCATATAAGGCATGCAGGCTTCAATCCATTAAACCAGATGAACTCATTACTGAAATCAGCAGGTTAATAAATGCCTTCAAACCCAGCAGCTGTAAAGCTGATTACAAACAAAGAGAAACAGAAATATTGTGGCGCTGCAGGCAGCGGCCAACAAGTTTTTCCACTGATTGAGGTTCATTGTTTTCCCTCATTGTCTTCTCTCAGTTAGTGGTTTAATGGAAATGTGGTCCATATGACCTTTTTCACCATCACATTAACCTGTGCACTCCCCACCAGGACACTCTAGGTTGCAGTTTGATGATTGATTTTGTGGTTGTTTCACCAGACTTGCTGCTGCATGTCTTGGACACGTCAGACTTTGGTCTTAATATATTGTGAGAGTTTGCTTGCTGGGAACATCTGGCATCTCATTGGTGGATAATATTGGTGAGGGATGCTGTCGAGCTCAAAGGTCCTATCCGGCTTTTCTGAACTGGGAATCTGGAGGCAGCTGATTGGTTAAGCAGAGTGTGGCTTTGGCTTTAGTAGACAGGGTGTGTCTCAATTCCGGGTCTGCGTCCTTCTAAGGTCGCATCCTTAGCGGTCTATGGAGGCCAGGTCCTTCTGAGCATCTTCAGAAGCCTGCATAGCCGTTAGTAAATGGGACAGCCTGGCCTTCAGAGTACTTCCTGATTGCTGCACGTTGTCATCAAGTTTGTTCCCCTGCCCGGGAGAAAAAAAACATAGACGACAAACGAACACGAGAAAACAGACCATACAGGAACAGATAAATTAAATAATGGAGATCAAACTTCTTTTTTTGATTATCCCTTTCATGCATGAATTATTCAGAAATAGTGCCACATGTTTTTGGCATACACTGATTCACTTCTAGAGACACGTACAGCGATGCTTTTTTATTTCTTAATCATATTTTACTTTTTATTCTTGTCATGTATTTTGATAGTTTATTCAAAAAGATTAATTAAATATGCTTTTCATATTTCTATTATATGGATGTTCTACAAAACTATGGCTGCATCATTTTTATTTTCCTGTTCATCATAAAAGAAAGTTTGGTTATTCCCATGTATGAATGTACATATATAAATATTCATTCTACAGTAGGTGACAGTGTATTGCATGACTCACTGATGTCCCCTGAAGTGGCAACCTTACAAATTTCCAATATCCACCCATGATACTGTAGTGGACGCCATGCATGAGAGGGTTATTTTAATTTACTTTATGTTGGAGGAGGAGAGACGACAGGAGCAAAACCGGCGGCTCGTTTGGGTCAGGCTGAGAGCGTTCATGCTGCATTCAGCTCTGACAGGCTCCAATCCCTTGTAATAAACTGCAGCCAAACGTATGACGAATTTGCTTGATGTGACTTCTACAATTATCAGCACAGTTACAATAAGCTTTACGTTGACATCCATGCTTGTGACATTTGAAAGTGAAGGCTTTTATTATTGAATGAACATCTCTCATCAACAGGTTCGCCTTGATGTAAAATAAAGTTTTGAGGGGAAAAGAAAAAAAGAAAAACATGTTA